>OU015498.1:143409477-143655666 GCA_907164885.2 Dolomedes plantarius | reverse complement strand
ATTTAACAATTTCCTTTTAAACTAAATACTTTAAATAAACTTTGATTGCAAATCTGTATTTGATAATCTCGACAAATTGATAATCTCGACAATTTGATAATCGACGATTTAATACATCTTTCCTGCCACCAAAAACTCCTATCATTTTGTTTTTGAAACAAGTTTTCAAAATATTTTAACAGCATTTGTATAGGGGAGAAGATTTAGATTATTAAGCAAATTTAGCAATATTAATATGGATCTCCCAAATGAAAGTGGCACTACCAGTGGCGCACCCAGTGGGACAAGGGGCCCTTCCCCCCCTAAATAAATAAAAATTTCATTATGAATATTGATTTTGCATTATAAATATCTTTATCCGTTCATCTCGCCTCCCCCCCCCAAGAAAGAATCCTGTGTGCGTCATTGGGCATTACAGTCGTCGAATTATGGTGCTCACCATCAGAGGTGATTTTTCGAATATTTTTTAATTTTGACTTTTTATCTATTTTTTTTATGAGATGCAAGTTAAAACTCGAAAAAAAGTATAAAATATTTAGCTGTTACATTAAATAATTTTTTCAAGAGGAAAAAATGGGTGCAAATTGGATATTTCTGGAAACCACGATAACTCAAAAGTAAACAAATACACTCATGGACAAAAAAATTAGCGCACCAAGAAGGAGTCGTCAAAATGAAACGAAATTTTACATACGTAATGACTACTTTGATATAAGTAAATGATAAGAAAATCAAAGAAAAAGGATAATTTATTTGAGAGAAAAAGGCAAAAGAACGGAGGAGTTAATACTCCGTTGGACCCCCTCTTGCTCGAATGCACGATGCGATACGATCGGGCATTGAGTCATACAAGTTCTGTATGATGTCATGAGACATTTCGTTCCATATTTGCTTCAACCTTGCCTCTAGTTCGTTCAAACTCGTGGGATGCCCAACTCGTCGTCCCAAATGATCCCAGATATGCTCGATTGGAGACAAATCTGGGGATCGGGCAGGCCAAGGAAGGGTAGTAACAGTACGGAGACAGTCTTGTGAAACCTTTGCCGTATGAGGCCAAGCATTGTCTTGTTGAAATATAGCTCCTGGGAGCCGTGGCATGCGTGGCAACACATGTGGTTGCAGGATTTCTTGAACATACCGCTGGGCTATCATGGTGCCACGGAACAATACTAGGGGTGACCGTGTATTGTAGGCAATGGCACCCCATACCATCACACCAGCTGTGGAAGCGATGTGTCGCTGTACAGCAAAGGCAGGATTGAAGCGTTCACCACGGGCTCTCCACACACGAACACGATTGTCATCACTGCCGAGATTGAATCTGGATTCGTCGCTAAAGACGACCTAGTTCCATTCCGCTGCAGTCCAGTTTCCTCGTGCGAAGCAAAACTCCAAACGGAGGCGTCGATGGGTGGGCGTCAAGGGCAGTACACGTAATGGGCACCGCGATACCAACTGTCCTTCAGCCAGGCGCCTTCGTATGGTTCGAGAAGACACAGAGCCCCTAGTGAAGGTGCTACCTGTGCCTGGATGGCGGCCGATGAAGCAGTTGGCTGTACGCGTGCATTTCTTACGATGTGGCGGTCTTCTCGACGACTGGTCTGTCGAGGGCGTCCTGAGCCTGGTCTTCGTGTACATTAGGGCGGAGCGTAAAAAAAAAGTTTTTGATTTCGTTTTTGCCCTAGTGCGGAAAAGTTGGGTACTGGTGGATAGGTCACGTATGCAAAGTTTTCGGAAAAACAAAAAATGTCTTCCGTCTCCATTTCGGCCGTGAATTTCAGCAGATTTTTACCATACAGTTAAAAATGTGTATATCCATTGTTTTGTATTCAACTCGTCATTTTGTTCTTAAATAAAATACAGGGGTAATTCGAAACTTAATACAGAGAGGCAGCAGCTGACACACTGCGTGCAGAAAGGTAAAGAAATATTTTGGAATGCAACAACTTTAGAAACGAAGCTTAAAACCTTCGTGAAAGACTCACGGAAATTGTTCGACATTTTTTCATGTAAGTGTGTTTCTTTTAACAAATGGTCTTGCCCAAAGCTTAAAAGGATTCCTAAAATGGAAAGAACTTTTCTTATAGACCAAAGGGCACTTAGGCAAATGTCCATAGGTGCAGTTGACTTAAAAGAAACTGAAAGGTGAGGAAACGAGCCCATAGGAAGCAGAAAGAGACAGAAGCAGTAAGTCTTAAAATAAACGTTTCGCCATCTGTTACTCCATCTAGGCTCACATTTCCTGATCCAGATTCTAACGTGGACCCACATAACTCCCTTAGTGACACAGATTACTTGAAGCCTTCCCCATCCACATCCAGGATGACTCAATCTGAAGGGAAAAAGACGTTACGATCAAGCCAATACCCAGCAGTAGCTATAGCTTGTGACAGAACTGGAGTTTCAGATCGGGCTGGAGCCATCATTGCAAGCGCTGTTTTAGAAGATTTGGGGATGATTACCAAAACAGACATTTTAATTGTAATTGATTGACATAAAACAAGAAGAGAGAGGAAAAAAATTCGGAAAGAATATCAGCAAGGAAATGAAAAACAGCTGGAACCACTAAAGGGACTATATTTTGACAAAAGAAAGGACAAAACTCTAATGCAAGAGAGCGTAGGGGGAAAGATGTACCAGAAAACAGTCCTTGAAGGACACGTTACAATGATTAAGGAACCTGGAAGTAAGTACCTTGGACACATAACACTAACCTCATCATCAGCTTTGAGTATTTCTCAAATGATGCTGCAATTCATGGAGAATAAGAATATTGACATTCATCAACTAGTAGCAATAGTGTGCGATGGAATAGTCATTTATACTAGCTATAAAATCGCCGTGATTCGCCTTTCTGGGGAAGCCATTGGGAAACCCTTGCACTGGTTTATCTGCCAGTTACGTGCAATTTAGTTGCTACTCCGACATTTAGTGCAGCATTTGGATGGTGGAACGAGTGACCCTAATGAATTTTCTGGACCTACTGGGAAAGCATTGGCAAATTGTAAAAACTTGCCAGTTGTGAGATTTGTAGACATTTCGAGCGAATTTCCAAAAATCTACAAAAAGGACCTTAGCACACACAAGCGATAGCTTTGAGATATTTGTCAATCTGTCACAAATAGAAACTGCTCATCAAGTTTGACACAAAAGCACCCTGGGAAAATGTCTCATGCACGTTGGCTAACAACTGCAAATCGAATAAAGTGTTTATACATTATCCCATAAGAGCCTTCAAACCAACTTCAAACTCTGGCAGAGTTCATCATGAAAGTGTACCCACCTATGTGGTTTACAGTCAAATTAAATCCATACTGCACGTATGGTCCACGAAATTTGTGGCAGACAATAAACGTCTCACGCTATCTTAAAAGCGATTTAAAGACTGTGGTCGATCCCATTATCGAGAGAAATGGCTATTTCGGCCACCCGGAAGCAATAATCTTGTCAGTGATCATAGACGACAGACAGTCCATTCGAGAACTTGGACTACGTAGGATTTTACGATCAAGAAAGGAAAAAAAGGAAGGAATCAGACACTACAACATTCCGTCACTCAACTTCGAGGCAGTTTCATATATAGACCTTATTGATTGACAGAAATGTAATTTGACGGAATCCCCAATAACATATTACTTGACAGAAGATGATTTGAGAAATTTGATTTCCAGTGGAGAGTCTATAGCTCAGCACCTGGGAAGCCTAAAATTTCCTTGCCACACCCAAAGTGTTGAACGTTTAGTGAAACTAGTAACAGAGGTTTTTGCGACTGTGTGTGGAGAAAATAAGTGTGACGCTTTAGTTAGAACCCCAACAGAGTCGAGAAAAGCTATGCCATCATTTGAAATCAAATGCGAGTACCGAGTAAAATTGGAATAATTGTAAGAGCAAAGGAATTAAGTGACCATATGGTTGAGTGGATGGGTAGGCACGGGTGGAACTTGCAATGCAGCCACTTCCCCGTGGTGACTTCTGGGTATTTTTTCTGAATTTTATTTCAGAAAAAGTGAAGAGCTGCATACAAAACAATGGAAATACACATTTTTAACTGTATGGTAAAAATCTGCTAAAAATCACGGCCGAAATGGAGACGGAAGATATTTTTTGTTTTTCCCAAAACTTTGCATACGTGACCTACCCACCAGTACCCAACTTTTCCGCACTAGGGCAAAAACAAAATCAAAAACTTTTTTTTACGCTCCGCCCTAGTGTACATGACATCTCTCGGGTCCACTGGTCCCAAAACCTCCTCACAACACAATCAGAGCGGCCTAATTGACGAGCTACTCGCTTAGCTGACCACCCAGCTTCCATCATCCCGACGATTCTCCCCCTCTCAAACTGCGACTACTGCTTATATTGTCTTCGAACACGGCGTAATGGCATGTCTATCTCAGCTCTTCATTTGTAAATGATTCAGCACACTCAAACAAGCTTTGGTTACCTGTTTTATACTCCACAGAGTACGGTGTTCAACGCCCTCTACCGTCTATACGTAATGCGTAATCACGCTGCATTTCTAATCATTTGCATATCTCCCCGACATGTACCTTCATTGCAAGATTCCTTACGATCCCGCAATTATTTCTTGGTGCGCTAATTTTTTTGTCCATGAGTGTATATTAACATTTTATAAATTGGAGAATGAAGATAATGACTTCCTATAGAGAATAGAGTACTGTCAATATAATATTCTGTTTATCTTAGAAGCTGTAGTTCAGGCATATCAAACTCACGGCCCACGGGCCGTATGTGGCCCTCAACGACTATTTGTGCGGCCCAAGAATAGCCAGTATAATGGTATGTAAATATCGTGTCGCCTTACGCGCCTTACGCAGAGACGCATCATTCTCCCCATTAGCAGTGGATATTTTAGCAATCGATTACCACACGCCAGACTATTAGACAGGTCAGTCTAGTTCTTTTATTTATTAAATAAATTAAACACCGATAATTCCGGTTTGTACTATTTTACCATATTTTATCATTTTATAAATATATATTATCATTTTATAAACTTTATATAATCATTTTATTATAATTTTATTAATGATAAATATGAATGATCAATATATTATCATTTTATTAGGTACGTTGGCTATCCTTCATAGAATTCGGGGACTTGAAAGAAGAAATAAGTCAGTTCTTAATTAGTAAAAATCAAGATACAAGCCGGTTTTTAGCATTTGGATTGACGGTCACGCGTCGCGAAATTGAGATGATTGCTTGGAAAGCTAAATTATGTGCGGATTGAATTCAAGGGTATTTAAATTAATAATTGGAATAAATTTGTTGGATGTATGTCACGAATAGTTATTCGTAACTTTCAATTCATCTGAGTAATTCAATTCATATAATGCAAACCCCCCTTTTGTTTATCAGTAAATAATTGTGCAAATTGTAAAGTAGCCTGAAAGGCGAGCATCCGTGATTATGGCAACCTTTGGCGTTTGCCCAAGCTGCCCATCGCGCCAATTTGGCGTGCTTCATTTGGCCCAGACAGGTTATTCGCAGTCAGTCAGGGACACGTTTTTCTTGCTCTAGAAGTTGCCGGCCCTTTTTCGGGCTTTTGGCGTGCTCAGCACTTCTCATATTGGGAAAGGATCGACTGCTAAAATGTAGTGTAATGTGAGTTAGTTTTTGTGTTCTTTCTGTGACCATACCATTTTTGATTTTTCGATATGCTAAACATAATAAATAATCTTTTTTAAACTATTCATTTGAGTCGGGACTTCCCTTAGTATTAATTTCTTTGTGTTAAGTATGTGTCAGGATATGTATCTTTATTTCAGGTTGTAGTATCACCTTTCTGTTTACAACGCGTAAAAATTAAATACTACCACTATACGATTGTAATTTTGTACGATTTATTTATTATGCACGTAGCCTTTTCCTTTCTTTCGCACATGGCTGCAGGCTTCACGTGGTCATATTCTGAACGTGTAGTACCCCTTGCTCATCGTAAAGTCATTTCGTAATCCTATTGCATCTACCAAATATTTTATAGACATGCTTAATTATGTCCACCATTAGCTTTCTAAATGTAGCAATGTGGGGAACTTAATTATTATTTCTCACTTCATTAATTTCCCCATAACAAAAGTTCAATTCCATAACAGTTGGTAGCCTAAATATTCCGTAACAATACCCCGTCCTTTCGTAACAATGAAATTAATTTGTAAACATTTACCACGGCCGATGTTTACTGACTGCAATATTATTAATATGTATTAGGGAGTTTTTGAGGGATTTGATATATAAAGAGCACGTTTCGAGCCGGCAAGATACAGGCTCGTCAATAGCCGCGTAGAATTTTTGGGATCGCGTGAGGGAACAAAATTTAACCCCACGGCCTTATTAAAATTAGTTAAAATAATTAAAATTTATAAATTTGTCCCAGTTTTCATCTCTTCCTCGTGATTGCATTGATCAGTGGCGGAAAGTGCGTAATAGGAATTGAGAAAGGAAACTGTTTTTGAGTAGTGTATATAATTTTGAAAGTTGATTCCATACATTTAAATTCTAATTTACTGATTCTCATATTTTTTAAAATTCAAATTGTGTATTCTTAATTTTATTGATTAGGTTGATAAAAATTTTATGATGTGTTTTTGATTAAAAAAAAAGTTTATACTCTATTTTTAATCTACTTTGTGTTTATTTATCAATTTGGATCTCATAAAAACAATTGTATAGTTAAGGTGTTATTTTTTAAAATATGTTTTTGGGTTTTGTGTACAGATGAAGAGTGATATCTAGCGTCCGATGTACTAAATTAATATTTTATTTTGTTTTGTTTTCATCGTGGGATTTTCTACTATAGATTTGGACTTCTACATTTGCTAACAAGGACTTAATGTTGGTAATATCGTGTTTTTCTTTAATAATATTTGATGATGATTGTGTTTTTTAGTGACTTTTATAATTTTGGAAATTTATATTGTAATGTTTAATACTTCGTCAATGTCAATTCTGTCTCGAATGGAGACTTATGGAATCTATACCCATGCCCTCGATTCAATCTGGCTAGGTGTAAGAGAGATAAATTTAGGTTTTGGTTAATTTACATTTATTTAACTTTAATTTAAATTTTGTTGTGTGGGTAGACATCCCTACTCAACATTTTTCCAGTTGGCTGATTTGATTGTTTTGCCACATTGAATTAGCTACTCCTTGTGTGCACGCATTCAGGGGGCGGGGGGAGTTGTGAGGAATTAATTGAGAATTTACGGGGGGCTTCGAAATAACTAATTTCTAACGCTAAAGGCCATGATATTTCAGAGTCAATCACATTACACGCGTCTACGAATGCATAAACTATAGGAGTTATTAATAGAGTGGGATGGCCTTGGGGAGAATCAAAAAAGAGAATCACAGGCATTCATTGCGTGGGGAGTTGTTTTGGAGTTCGGACTAGGTTTCGCGCGAAAATTAATTGTAAAGTCAGCAAAAGATGTCTTCTCGAACATTCGGCAGTCGTAAATGAGCATGCGCGATAAATTTAGACGCCTTGGGTAACAATAGAATTTCGGCAGAAGGGGATTATCATTTGGATTGAACGGTCACGCGTCGCGAGGTTGAGATGATTGCTTGGAAAACTAAATTATGTGCGGATTGAATTCGAGGGTATTTAAATTAATAATTGGAATAAATTTGTTGGATGTAATTAATTTGTAATCATTTACCACGGCCTATGTTTACTGACTGCAATATTATTAATATGTATTAGGGAGTTTAAGAGGGATTTACGATATATAGAGTACCCTTCGAGCCGTCAAGAAACAGGCTCGTCATATATAAATATATAGCTTTATATACCCGGCGTTACACGGGTGTACACTTAATAAAGCTTACTTATATGATATGTATATTTGTATTTTATGCCAATCGATACCCCTCTCCACTGGTCAGCATCTCATCAACATATTATAATAATCCCCACCCCCCATGCTGATGTCAGCATTAAAATGTTTCTTTCAATTTTGATATCCCACTGGATGCCGGCCCTTCGAGGAGTTTGAGGACTTCCCCGTAAACCCTTGTGAAAATCGCCAATTTCATAAGCAAAGAATTACCTGGCGTTGCCCAGGATAATAAAAATGAATGGAGTTAACCTGAGCTCTAGATGTATACGTACTAACAACCGAAATATATTCAATTCACACATACACACATCTTTCCGCACTTCATTTAATTAATGTTGATCTGTCTCTTTTCCCCTACCACCAATTTGGTGTTCAAAGTAGTGATATATAGGAAATACAAATTATTGGATTGTTTATAGCAATTTTTACAAAATCTAAAGTGAATGTCGAAAAATCGTGATATTGATCGTGTTTGTTACATTTAATCGTGTTTCTTACATTTTAAATCAAGAATCTTATGGATATCTGTTTCCTTCTTTGAGATATGACGAAATATGTAAAAAACACGTAAAAACACATTTAGCCCCCCTAACCCCCTTGGGGGCCGAATTTTGAAAATTCCTGAATTGATTTTTAGGTAATCATGTTCCTTACATTTTAAAGAAAGAATCTTATGGATATCTGTTTCTTTCTTTGAGATATGAGGGAATATGTGAAAAACACGTTTTGCCCCCTTGCCCCCTATGGGGGCCGAATTTTGAAAAATCCTTAAATTGGTTTTCAAGTATTCATGTTCCTTACATTTTAAAGCAAGAATATTATGGATATCTGTTTCTTTCTTTGAGATGTGAGGGAATATGTGAAAAATGCGTTTTACCCCTCCCCCCCATGGGGCCGAATTCTGAAAAATCCTGAAATCGGTTTTAATGTATTCGTGTTCCTTATATTTTAAAGCAAGAATCTTATGGATATCTGTTTCTTTCTTTGAGATATGAAGGAATATGTAAAAAACACGTTAAGACCCTCTCCCCCCCCCCCCTGGGGCCAAATTTTAAAAAAATCCTGAAATTGTATTTAAGGTATTCGTGTTCCTTACATTTTAAAGTAAGAATCTTATGGATATCTGTTTTATCTTTTCTTTTTGATATTAGGGAATATGGGAAAAATACGTTTTGCCCCCCCCCCACAAGGGGGCCAAATTTTAAAAAATCCTGAAATTCATTTTTAGGTTTTCATGTTCCTTTCTTTTTAAATCAAGAAACTTATGGATATCAATTTCTTTCTTTGAGATATGAAGGAATATAGAAAAAAAAAAATTTTGCTCCCTCTCAACCCATCTTTGGGGACCAATTTTGAAAACTCCTGAAACTAATTTTCAGGTATTCGTCTTCCTTTCCTTTTAAAGCAAGAATCGTATGGGTATCTGTTTCCCACTTTGAGATATAAAGGTATATGTGAAATACACGTAAAAACACGTTTAGCCCCACTCCCCCCCCCCCAAGGGGCCGAATTTTCAAAAATCCTGAAATTGGTTTTTAGTTAATCATGTTCCTTACATTTTAAAGCAAGAATCTTATAGATATCTATTTTATTTCTTTGTGATA
Organism: Dolomedes plantarius; assembly: GCA_907164885.2. NCBI lineage: Eukaryota > Metazoa > Arthropoda > Arachnida > Araneae > Dolomedidae > Dolomedes > Dolomedes plantarius. The sequence continues at coordinate 143,646,197 of OU015498.1, read as the reverse complement.
TGAGGGAATATGGGAAAAACACGTTTTGCCCCCTACAACCATGGGGGCCGAATTTTGAAAAATCCTGCAATTGATTTTTAGGTATTCGTGTTCCTTTCATTTTAAAGCGAGAATCTTATATCTGTTTTCTTCTTCGAGATATGAAGGAATATGTGATAAAACACGTAAAAACACGTTTGGCCCCCCTCCCCCCTTGGGGGCCGAATTTTCAAAAATCCTGAAATTGGTTTTTAGGTATTCATGTATCTTACATTTTAGAGCAAGAATCTTATGGATATCAATTTTCTTCTTTGAGATATGATGGAATATGTCAAAAACACGTTTTGCCCCCTTCCCCCCCTTGGGGGGCGAATTTGGAAAAATCGCTTATTAAATGACGCCTTCAGCACAAAAGTAATAAGCTTCTAAAATTTGATATCTGTATCTCCAATAGTTTTTGCTGGGAGTTGATACGTGAATAAGTCAGGATTTCTTCCTTTATATATATTACCGGCAAAGTATGAAATGCCGGCATTGTACAGAATGCCTAGGCATTGTATATAATACCTAGGCATTCTATAGAATGACAAATGCTATTTAGGCAAAGTATGAAAAAAGGTTCTGATAAGGCTATTATATAAATGACGTGCATTCCTCAAAAATACAAATTTTTTTCTGAAAAAATCAGAGTGCCATTAAAAAAAAATTATTCAAAATACATAAAGGAAAATGAAAGTTGTACAAAATAAAATTTATGCCTTTCTTATTAAGGGAAACAAAATTTTCATATAAAAAATAAGAAATTAAAATTAACCTACTTGTTGAAACATGGTAGGCTTCAGTGACATTTTAAATTACATTTCATTACATTTTTCACGCAAAGACATTTCATATTTTGGCACTTTGTTTTACACATACATTTGACGAATCCTTGGCCGCATCCACTAGACTGAGCAATTGCAACTAACCGGAGAGGAATTTCGTGGTCGGGATTATCTTCAATTCTAAGCAAGTTCTTAGTGCATAGAGTGAATTGTGATGTCGCATACAGTTGTTTTAAAATTCCCTCAGAAGGTCCAAGTCGGTAGAAACCATCCTCTGTCATACTCATTACAACTGCCAATCACCTCGCCATTTGTCGACGTCAGGAATAGGAACTCGCACAGAAGTTCCCAAAGAAGCAGTGGAAAATTCTTTTTTCCGAATTCATTTTCATTTTTTTGGCTTGTATTTCCAGATAGATTTTAGAATTTATTTTACCTTCAATAGCATTTTCAATTTTGAAACAAAGGGTGCACTAAATATCCATTTCATCATGTTTACTAGCATGGCTGCAGAAGAAATGAACTTTTTGACGACACTTTTTGCATGCAAGTGCATCACTCGTTTCTTTTAAACACACACAACGGGTATCAGAAACGGGAATCTCTTCGGTAAGCATGTCTTCATCATGTTGGTTTAATCCACTATCGACGAATCTCATCCATGTTTTTGAAACAGGCTCTTTTTCTTGCATAATCTGATTAGTTTCACCTTTTTCCATTGTTTGGACGATTTCTATTACTTTTCTATCTGCTCCTCTGTATTTGTCTTTTAAAACATCTTCGGGTAGAACAGACGTTGTAAGCCCTACTTTAGGTTTGCAGCCAAAGAGAGCTTATGGTGTTCTTTTGATTCCAGAATAAGCTCTATTTTTCATAAATTGAACGAAACGCAGTCCTTCACTCCAGCGGTCAGATTTGTTGTCCTGCATCCAAGTACAGAGCATATTTTCGATATCTTGATTAGCTCTTTCGACACTACTCTGGCTTTGTGGCAAGTTCATAGTGCATAGAGTGAATTGTGATGTCGCATATTGTTGTTTTAAAATTCCCTCAGAAGGTCCAAGTCGGTAGAAACCATCCTCTGTCACACTCATTACAACTGCTAATCGCCTCGCCCCTTGTCGACGTCAAGAATAGAAACTCGCACAGAATGGACGATCTTCAGTGCTGGCCAAAACTTCTTCAATCTGGTCACCACATTATTGGCAAATTACCTACCATTGTCAGACTGTAATATAGATGGCGCTCCAAGCAACGAGAATATGTCCACTAGGTTGTAGGCTATTTCTTCAGCTCTCTTTAACGTTAGAGACTTGAGAATCACAAATTTTGTGAGATGAGATTCGAACACCTTAATAAATTTGTATTCTCTATCTGGCTGAGATTGAAAGTCAATAAGATCTGCCTGATAACGGGAATTAAATTCGGAAAATATCATAGGTTTCACAACAGTGCCCTTTTTAATTCCTTTCTGTTTTTTTGGCAAGGTTCACAAAGGTGGATATACAGTTCAGTATCATGACGTGTAAGTTTTTGTATTTGGTTGAAAGTTCTTTCAACATTCTATCACGTCCTCCGTGTCCAATAGCCAAATGAGCTTCATGAAGTATACGACAGATAACTCAGAGTCCGTGACGTAATACTGTATAGTGCTGACGCCTTTCTTAACAAGATAAATGAGTTTACTTTTGTTTTCCACAATCATCACATCATAGCGATTCAGCCACCAATAGTCCCTGGGTTCCTTCTTAGTAGTCATTTTGGCTTTTTGTACATCATTTATTAACTTCTGGTAAGTAGTTTCGGTTAAGAAAGAACTGCTTTTTTCAGCATTAGCGGCCTTTACACATACGCTCTTTCGCGAGTACTTGGAGCGTACGGGATTGCGCGCTGGAAAACTTGCAGTACGCTCCAAACCAGCTTTTCCTTCCTCTCCGACACCTTCAACGTGCACTCAATCGCGCGGGAATGTGGTTTCACGCGAGAAAGAGCGTACGTGTAAAGGGCACTGATGAATCTAATTTCGGACAGTTCATCGTCGAATCATTGTTTCATGTCTATACCTTGTATGCCTCATGTATATGCCTTGCCACGTGATATTCGAAAGGAATCGGATATATATTTCATACTTTGCCGGTTTCTCATTTGGCATTCTATAAAATGCCTAGGAAATGTATGAAATATGAATGGTTTCATACATTGCCGGCTACTTTTAGGCATTATATACAATGCCTAGGCATTCTATAGAATGCCGGATTTCCTACTTTGATGTAACATATATATATATATATATATATATATATATATATATATATATATATATATATATATATATATATAGAGAGAGAGAGAGAGAGAGAGAGAGAGAGAGAGAGATAAAGGAAGAAGTCCAGACATATTGATGTATCAATGCCCAGCAAAAACTATTGAAGATACCTTTTTCAAAGTTTAGGAGCTTATTACTTTTGTGGTGAAGGCGTTATTTAAGAAGCGATTTTTCAAAATTCACCCCCCAAGGGGAGGTAGGGGGCAAAAGGTGTTTTTTACATATCCCTTCATATCTCAAAAAAGAAAATTGATATCCATAAGATTCTTGCTTTAAAATGTAAGAAAATGAATACCTAAAAATATATTTCAGGAATTTTCAAAATCTGGCACCCAAGGGTGGAGGGGGGCTAAAAGTGTTTTTACGTGTTTAGACTATATATATAAAGGAATCAACGCCCAGCGAAAACTAATAGAGATACAGATATTAAATTTTAGGAGCATATTACTTTTGTTCTGAAGGCGTCATTTAAGAAGCGATTTTTCAAAATCCCCCCCCCCCAGTTGGGGAGGGGCCAAAATGTGTTTTTTACATATTCCTTCATATGTGAAAGAAGAAAATTGATATCCATAAGATTCTTGCTTTAAAATGTAAGAAACATTAATACCTAAAAACAAATTGCAGGATTTTTCAAAATTCGATCCCCAAGTAGGGAAGGAGGCTAAACGTGTTTTTACGTGTTTTATCTATATATATAAATGAATCAACGCCCAGCAAAAACTATTGGAGATACATATATCAAATTTTAGGATCTTATTACTTTTGTACTGAAGGCGTCATTTAAGAAGCGATTTTACAAAATTCACCCCCCAAGGGGAGAGGGGGCAAAATGTGTTTTTCCCATATTCACTCATATCTCAAAGAAATAAAACAGATATCCATAAGATTCTTGCTTTAAAATGTAGGGAACTTGATTATCTAAAATCGTTTTCAGGATTTTTCAAAATTCGGCCCCAAGGGGGGGGAGAGGGGGCTAAACGTGTTTTTCATATATACTTTCATATCTGAAAGTAGGAAACGGATATCCATAAGATTCTTGCTTTAAAATGAATGGAAGGCGATTACCGAAAAATCAATTTCAGGATTTTTCAAAATTCGCCACCCAAGGGGGGAGGGGGCAAAACATAATTTTTACATATTTCTTCATATCTCAAGCAAGGAAATTAATGTCCATAAGATTCTTGCTTTTAAATTTAAGGAACATGATTATCTAAAAACCAATTTCAGGATTTTTCTAAATTCGACCGGGGAGGGGGGGTCTAAACGTATTTTTACGTGTTTTTCACCTATACCTTTATATCTCAAAGTAGGAAACGGATACCCATAAGATTCTAGCTTTAAAATGAAAGGAAGACGAATACCTAAAAATCAGTTTCAGAATTTTTCAAAATTCACCCCCCAAGGAGGGGAGAGGGAGCAAAACGTGGTTTTTACATATTCCTTCATATATCAAAGAAGGAAATTGATATCCATAAGTTTCTTGATTTAAAATGAAAGGAATTATAATATGCTGATGGGATGCTGATCAGTCGAGATCATCCACTGGTCGAGGGGTATCGATTGGCATAAAATCAAATATACATATCTTACAAGTCAGCTTTCTTACGGGTACACCCGTGCAACGCCGGGTATATAAAGCTAGTATATATATATATATATATATATATATATATATATATTATTATATATATATAATATATATATATATATATATATATATATATATATATATATTGTCATGGGTAAAAGTGACATTGTAGAGAGTAGAAAAGGATAATGAATGAGCCCGTGAATAGGTCAGAAGGTGAAGCAAGCTGGGAAAATAATAATCCATAGAAAGGAGAATATTGATAAAAATAGTTCGTTACGGTTTGAAAAGAAATATCATGAAGAAACGCCAGACGACTAAAGCGGAACGAAGCAAGTATGACATGAAAAGAGATGACAGATAGGAAACGGTCAAGAAGAAGAATAGGTCTGTAAGAAGGGAGAGAGCGGTAGAGATCAAATACGACCCCCCGGAAGAGGTGCGGTAATGAGATGGGAAGGAATGCTCTAGCAGGGCGGAGTGGAAACTCCCCAAAGGAAATAGGGGTCCAATCAAGAAAATATAGGAGGAGATAGAGGCATAGGAGACAGATATAAAATAAGCGGGATAAAGATTACACAGGCAGAGAGAGGGAGAGAGGTTTTGTTTGCCTAGGAAAAATGCTAGAAGGTAAGTAGAGACAGCCATTCCCCGACGAACAAAAGAGAGAGGCCAGACCGAGTGACCCAGCGAACGTGTACGTAAACCTGAATTGGTGAGCCCTGCTATGCGAAGAGTGACTTGACCCGACGGATGACAAAGAAAGTCCCAAGAACTAGCCGCCAGCCGAACGAGTGAATAAACGCACCCAGGGGATTTAACGAAGGACGTCCGCCAGCATTTAACGGATATAGCCCCCACCTATGCTGTTACTGTGCGAAGTTCAGCAGGATTCCTGACGCGTGTCCAGGTCTACGAATTTAGCATCAATAAAGGTACGTGTGACAGTTGTTCATTGATCCTGTACTTTTGTGTGCCTAGTTGAACTCATCCAGTATATAGATAATTAATACCTCAGACAAATCCACTTGTAGTATTATAACAAATTAGAAGACTTAAAATAAGGTTGTTAGGACAGTAATTGTGTCATATATTGTAATGTATTGATGTATGTTAATAATTTCAATAAATCTATCCATTTGCAATTTCAATCAGGTAATTAGATTATTTTATTCATAAAAACACAACGCAATTAAAGAAGACGGCATTAATCAGGTAGTATGGTAAATGATTTATATATGTATATTGGCTATACACCCCAAATTTAGCTTCCTCGACAGTAATCAGTTAATGAATAATATAAACAATTTAGTTATTGCGGAACATTCTCCAAAACAAATAACCACCCATTATTGTTGGTACCGTGACTTAAAAAACGAAGATTATCTGATTGAAAGAATGGACGGATGTATTGAAACATTTATTTAATGCAAAGTGTAGAATGCTGTGTTAAGTCAAAAGTATAGGGAAAATGCCAATGAATAGAAAAGTGTGATGAAAATATATGTGGACGATAAATATGAAACTAACTAGATAATGGCATATTATATTGATAGTTGATTTGTGGATAATTAGTAATGAGAATTTAAAGAAGTGATAAGTAATTGTTGTGAATATATATGTGCATTTTGGGGGATTGAATATGATAAATATTGAGGAGTGTTATATATATGTGGATATTGATAGTTGATTAGTAATGAGAATTTAAAGAAGTAATAAGTAATTGTTGTGAATATATATGTGCATTTTGGGGGATTGAATATGATAAATATTGAGGAGTGTTATATATATGTTGTATTAAGTGAATGTGATAAGTATTGATATCAAAGTGTTAAAATAGTAGGATATATTCATGTAAATCGTTCAGATTAACATTGCAACGATAAGGTAACCGAATAAGAATAAAGTAGAATATAAAGGGAAATTGTGAAATCAAAAGTGGCTAGGCGTAGACAAAATACGGAAGAAAGGGAGGTTATATTAAAAAGGGGAGTAGAAATACCTGCTCCACAGAATGAGAGGATCGAATATGTATCCATGATTTCTTTACTACCCGAGATACAGGGAGCGGAAAACGAGGATTTAGAACATATGTTTGGACAAGCGAGAATGGTGGCTAGGTTGGCAAATTGGTCGGATAGGCAATTAGCAATGTTGTTAAAAACTAAATTTAAAGGAAAGGCATACGAGTACTGGACGAAATGTCGAGTTTTACGGGATACAGAAAATATTCAAAAAATGGAGAGAATTTTATGCGATAGATTTAATGTAACCAGTTCAATGTTGCAAAAGCAGCAAGCATTTCATAATACTAGGCATACGCCGGATAAATCTATTTCAGAACTTGCGCTAGAAATTGAAAACCTTGCGCTAGACTTCTTAGGAATTGACATCGCGAAAATGAATTGTTAAATAAGTTAATGTTGTCAAAATTCTTACATACAATCAGAGGAGACGTAAAGAAAGAACTAGTGAAAGAGAATATACAGGATTTTAGAAGGGCAGTGCAACGCGCAAAAGAAATAAATGGGTTATTACAAGCAGAATATGAAAATATTGAGTTAACCATTAATAAATTATCAATTAGTGAAGAGAATGCGGAAAACGCGAGACTGAGGGAACGAATTAAGGCATTAGAAAGCCAGATAGGAGAAAAAACGGAAGAGGACAAATTTTGCGTTGCATGTGAAAAGCGGGGACATTAAATAGGGCAGTGTTTTGTATTCCGACGATTCAAAGATAATAGAGAGGTTAGAGCGAGTTCAGGAGGGAACGGCGCAGAACACAATGAATATAGAGATATTAATTTTAGGTCGCGGAATCATAGTGAAGGAAATATTAGAGAAAGGAACGATCAGTATAGGTCACATCCAGATAGAGGCAATATTAATGGAATGTATAACAATAATACAAGAGGCAATGAAGGGGAAGAGGTAATTTCAATGCGAGAAATAATTTCAACGATAGGGGTAATTTTAACCAAAGACGGTTAAACTAAAATGGGAACTTCCGAGATGCGAAAGAATAAAGTATGATGCCCATAAGATGAGGTTCCCGAATAATAAACAAATGAGTAGGGCATATGATACAACAAGAAAAAATCGACATCAGGTAACGAATGATAGATATAGATATAGAACGGACAATATAAGTTATAATAAAGCAAATAGGAAACAAAAGAGTAATAGGGTTGACCGAAAACAGGATATAAGCAGGTATGGTAGTAAATATGAAAACGAAAGAAGGCAACCAGTAATGAAACCAGACAGCATCGCGGAAATTAGAATTATGGCAGGAGACATAAGAAACATAAATGCGCTGGCGACAATTAAAGTAAATTTTCAAACATGAGACAATAGCCTTGGTTGATTTTGGGGCCGCGATATCGATGTTAAATTCCGTATTTTTGAGAAAATAAAGCAAACACAGAAAGTTAATTACATATCACGCCAAGTGAAAATACTATCAGTATCAGAACACGAAATTGACTATTCCAAATGTGTCGAATTGACATTACAAATAGGTGAACACAAATTTAAACACACGGTATTTATTACAAGTGCGATGGCGAACACAACATTTAAAATGATATTAGGGATAGATTTTTTGGTCAAATATAGGATGATACTAAATCCTGCAGAGAATAAGATACTATGGGAAGGTAAGAGAATTAAATTATTGCCCAGGGAAGAAGAGCGAAGAAATCAAATACCAGTGGTAGACGAAGGACAGGAAAATACAGTGAACTTCATAAAGAACCCAGATGAAATGGTAGCAAAAACGATCTCGAAATTAATATTAAAGCCGGGAGAAGCTAGGGTAGTAAATCTGCGGATTAATAAAATTTGTCCACAAGAAAAGACAGTCAAATTCCAGAAATTTGCAAATATAAAGGCGCATGATGAAAATACATTACATATCGTACAAAATAATGAGATTAAAACAATTTTTGTTAACTCAACGGAGGAAACTATCCATTATAATAAGGGACAGAAAATAGGTGCGGTAATTCAATTTCAGGAGGAAACACAGCAGATATCCATAGAAAAAGGATATGTTAATAATGTTAAGTTAAGGGAGGAAATGAGAGAGTTACGCGAAAAGGAATTTGATGAAAAAGATTTCGATTTAAATCATTTAGTGGCAGGTGAGCGAAAAGAGATGAAACTATTTTTAAAACGTAACTATAGGGTGTTTTCGAAAACATATCACACATTAGGATCAACAACAGCACAGGTGCCACAATTGGAGTTTCTACACCTATACCCGATACAACAAAGAGAATACCCTATCCCGAAGAATATATTGCCAACAATGGAACGGGAGATAAACGACCTGCTACAGGCGGACATTATTCAGCCGTCAACATCAAACTATGCGTTTCCCATTATCATGGTAAAAAAAGAAAGGGGAACCAGGGAAAGAAAATATCGTTTGGCTGTAGACTTTCGGCTACTAAATAATATAACTCAATTATACAAGGTGTCCGTTCCAAAAATTAAAGACTTACTACAAGAGATCAGTGGATATGCGTGCTATACGACTATGGATTTAAAACCGGCATTTTTGCAAATTATGTTACCGCAAGAAAATAGACAAATGTTTTCGGTTCATAAGTCCGATAGGAAATTATACATTTAATAGATACCCTTTTGGTTTTAATAATAGTAGCAGTGTATTTGTGGATGTAATGCAAAAGGTACTCGCCGGTTTAAAAAGCAAGGGAATAATATTTTATATCGACGACATAATCATTGCGGGTAATAATCAAGAGGACGTAAAAGACAAAATGCAATTAGTATTCGACAGATTAATACAGAACAATTTAACGTTAGATCCGCGAAAATTACAGATATTCAAAGAAAAAGTGGAAATATTAGGATATGAGGTATCTAAAGAAGGGGTAATTCCGGCAGAAAGAAATGTGCAAAAAATACAGAATTTCCCGACATCAAAAACGGTTAAACTAGTAAAATCATTCCTGGGGATGGCTAATTATTTTCGACATCTGGTTAAAGATTATGCCAAGAAATCAAAATTACTAGTTGAGCTAACAAAGAAAAATCATAATTTCGAATGGACCGAACAAACCGAACGTGAATTCCAAGAATTGCAGAAAGAAATTGCACAGAAGCTGACAATTTTTAAGGCACAGCTAGACAAAACAATTTATTTAATAACGGATGGTAGCTCGATCGCGTTAGGGGGGTAATTTAGTCCAAGAAAAAGATGGTAAGCTAGTACCGATGGAATACTATTCAAAAAAGTTAAATGACACACAAAACAAATATGCAGCATAGAAGATAGAATTATTAGCGGCTTACGAAGCAATCAAACACTTTCATGAATACATGTACGGGAATAATTTTACATTATTAACGGACGCTATGATCCTAAAAAATAAAATAGATATGGGTAAACATTCGCCATATGTTGCAAGGTGGATCCTCGAGTTACAGTGTTATGACTTCGATATAAAACATATAAAAGGGACGGAAAACCCTGCAGATTATTTATCCAGGGAAATCTTTAATATCAATATGACAAAGATAATCGAAAATACGATACCACGATTGCTACAGGGCACAAATTTTGATGCGCAAGTTTTAGCAAAGAAACAACGCGAAGACACACAATTGGTAGAAATAATAAATAATATGCAAAACGGTACCAAAGAAACAAAAAGGATAAACAAACAATATTTTATCGATGGAGACTCAAGCATATTAATGGTACGGGACAAAAGTAAACGAAATAAAAGAAATCGCGAGGAACCTAAGATGGTGATACCAAAGGCATTAATTGAACAGGTCATGAAAACAGCGCATGCGGTACATCAAGGTAGGGAAAAGACGTTACAAATAGTAAAAAGAAATTATTTCTGGACCAATATGTATAGCGATATAAAAAATTTTGTAGGAGCGTGTAAAGAATGCAAGGAGTATAAAAATAGGGCACTATTAAAACACCCGATAATGCCAATGGATAAAATATCGGAGAATCTGAAGCTGGTGAGCATAGATTTAGTAGGTCCTATGCCCAGATCAAAAAGAGGACACAAATATATATTTACAATTATGGATAACCACTCTAGATTTGCTCAAGCATACCCGATAAAAGATATTACTACAAGAACCATTTTGAGAGATCTAACTAAATTTATAACCACATTCGGCATACCGAAACAAATTTGGTCCGATAATGGCACACAGTTTACCAGCGATGAATTTACACAATTTGCAGAACAATTAAGTATAAAATTACGAAAATCTTCAATTTACAGGCCCAACGCCAACGACCGCATTGAAAGATTCCATGCATCTCTAAAAAACGCGTTAGCGGCAACAACGGCCAAAACATTTTCATGGCACGAAATGATCCCATCGATAATATTATATTATAACGGATCAATCAAGGAGATCACGGGGTATTCGCCAGCGGAAATTCAATTTACCAGACAAATGAGATTACCGAGACAAATTAGTACGGACAGGAAGAATTAGAACAGCCAAAGAACCGCGAAGGGTACGCAAAATTCATGGGAGACAAAATCAAGTTTTGCGACGAAATTTTTAAACAGATAAAGCGTAATCAGGAAAGACAAAACCAGAAATACGCAAATGCGAGGCAAAGGGTCAGAGTAGCAGAGACAGAAATTGGAGACTCGGTATATTTAAAAAAACTGACTTATGCGAAAAGCCTAGAACCAAAATTCACGGGACCCTTTACGATTATAAAGAAATTTCGTAATAAAAATGTACTCATTCAGCATCACGAAATCCCGACCCAAATTTTAAAGGTACACGAAGATAAAATACGTATTGTACCAAGGGTAACTGAACAAAAAGGATAAATGGAATGGTAGATAACAATAGACAACGAGAGTGAATAGCGAGGGGCGTTAGTATAATCTGTGTTATGGTTCGAGGACGAAAAGTGGATTTTGCTCGGTGGCCCAGGTTTGGAAAAGGGAGCGATCTCAGACAGGGTCCTGTCCAGTTCTAAGGATCAGAAAGGAAGAATTAACAATAGGCAGTGAGCTTGAATAGAAAAAAGGGTGACAATGTGTACCCGAAACTGCAATACCTGAAGTTATTGAGGAAATGCGAAGGGAGAAGTAACAATAAGTTAAATAGATAAGGTAGTACACCTAAAAATCGGGATTGTTAGTGTAGATTGAATGATGAATCCAGAACAATCCAGAATGATGAATCCAGATTCCACAAGGAAGCGTTGCAATGTTGATCGGAAGACGAGAAACTAAATTAAAAAAATTGAGAGTAGAATGAGGTAATTACCTACATGGATGAGAAGATAATGCACAAAAGGCATGCACGGGGTGATCAATGAAAATGTCACTGTACTGTAATAAAATGAAATGTGTGAAAAGGTGATCTAGATCAAACAAAAACTGGACTGACTTTAGAAATTAAGACTATATGCAGCCACAAAAATTGGCAAGATCACACTCGGACAATGTTGAGAAAAACTTATAGACATTAATGTGGTAATTACTTTAATAATAATTTTTGTGACATGTAAAATGAAATGAAAAGGTGTATGGATATGTTTTATTTCGTACGAAGGTATAGAATCAAGCATGTGATATAATAATGTGAATTGAATTAGTATAGTTATGTTAAATAAGTAAATGTTTTCTTTCTATGATTTAAAATGAATTACAAGATAATGTAAGGTGTATGACTACTGATAATTTAATACTAATCTAAGTAATTTAATTTGATTTAGTGTAAGATAAAAAATTGAATGTATGATGTAATAGTGTGAGCTAAAAAGGTATCAGATAAGTTAAGTTAGTGAAATTTCTTTTAGGAGCTCATGAAAATGAAAAATGAAATGCAAATGTAGGATAATGTGTATTAATTAGTAAGATGAATCAAAATGACATGAATATGTTAAACAGATAAGATTTTTTTTGTGCTTCAACGTTTAAAAGGAATTGCTAAGATCGTGTGAAAGGCATAAATATGTAATAAAGTAAGATGAAGTGAAATAGTGTGAATATTTTGAATAAGTAAGATTTTGTTCATCTCATTGAAAATGTATTGTAAGTGTATCGTAAGGTATGAATAGATTGGTTAGTAAGTGAATTATAAGTGCCTGAATGTAATAATGCATATAGGTGGAAACAGAGGTATGTAGATATCACTGTGGTGAGTTAAGGCAAAAGGCATAGTAAGGGCAATAGAGACGCACACGTACCGATAAAGAATGATAATGAACCAAAGAGATACATGAGAAGTACACAGATGAGTAAGAGGGCGAAATGAAGAAACAAAAAGAAATTGATGAATAGATGACGGATGGTAGGAATGAGATACAACTTTTTTTTTTAAGGAGGGAGTGGAATGTCACGGGTAAAAGTGACATTCTAGAGAGTAGAAAAGGATAATGAATGAGCCCGTGAATAGGTCAGAAGGTGAAGAGAGCTGGGAAAATAATAATCCATAGAAAGGAGAATATTGAAAGGAGAATATTGATAAAAATAGATCGTTACGGTTTGAAAAGAAATATCATGAAGAAATGCCAGACGAGTAAGGTGGAACGAAGCAAGTATGACATGAAAAGAGATGACAGATAGGAAACGGTCAAGAAGAAGAATAGGTCTGTAAGAAGGGAGAGAGCGGTAGAGATCAAATACGACCCCCCGGAAGAGGTGCGGTAATGAGATGGGAAGGAATGCTCTAGCAGGGCGGAGTGGAAACTCCACAAAGAAAATAGGGGTCCAATCAAGAAAATATAGGAGGAGTTAGAGGCATAGGAGACAGATATAAAATAAGCTGGATAAAGATTACACAGGCAGAGAGAGAGAAAGAGGTTTTGTTTGCCTAGGAAAGATGCTAGAAGGTAAGTAGAGACAGCCTTTCCCCGACGAACGAAAGAGAGAGGCCAGACCGAGTGACCCAGCGAACGTGTACGTAAACCTGAATTGGTGAGCCCTGCTATGCGAAGAGTGACTTGACCCGACGGATGACAAAGAGAGTCCCAAGAACTAGCCGCCAGCCGAACGAGTGAATAAACGCACCCAGGGGATTTAACGAAGGACGTCCGCCAGCAGTTAACGGATATGCCCCCCACCTATGCTATTACTGTGTGAAGTTCAGCAGGATTCCTGACGCGTGTCCAGGTCTACGAATGTAGCATCAATAAAGGTACGTGTGACAGTTGTTCATTGATCCTGTACTTTTGTGTGCCTAGTTGAACTCATCCAGTATATAGATAATTAATACCTCAGACAAATCCACTTGTAGTATTATAGCAAATTAGAAGACTTAAAATAAGGTTGTTAGGACAGTAATCGTGTCATATATTGTAATGTATTTATGTATGTTAATAATGTCAATAAATCTATCCATTTGCAATTTCAATCAGGTAATTAGATTATTTTATTCATAAAAACACAACACAATTAAAGAAGACGGCATTAATCAGGTAGTATGGTAAATGATTTATATATGTATATTGGCTATACACCCCAAATTTAGCTTCCTCGATAGTAATCAGTTAATGAATAGAATAAACAATTTAGTTATTGCAGAACATTCTCCAAAACAAATAAACACTCATTATTTATATATATATATATATATATATATATATATATATATATATATATATTTATTTATAGTGGCTCCCAAAAGTGTTCGTACATTTACGATTTTCAATTAAATAGTGGTCTATCCATTAATTAAAATACATATTTCAGAATGGGTATTTAATAATAAGATCTATAATCTATTCTTAACAAAACTACGTGAAATATTTTGAAAATGTTGTAAAACTTTATTTTTAAGAAATCATTAATCAAAAAGTAAAAAAAAATTATCTCACCAAAACATCGTACACAGAAATATTTTCGGATCAATTCATAATTAAATTTATCGTCTGGCGCTTTATTTTAATTTTTGAATTGTGGTGGCATTTAAAATATCGTGTGGCTTTAATTTTTGCTTGCCTACTCCATAATATTCTATTTATTATTTACAAAATGGCTCGTATCCGTAAAGAAACAACAAACAGCATTCGAAAATTGATTATTTTTCACCATAATAGTGGTAAATCAGTTCGGAATATTGCTAAATTACTTAATTTATCCCATTCTACTGTATAGTAAAAACAATTATGATGGAAGAATGGATGAACATTGATACAGAAATTACAAATGAACTAGTGCAATCTATTCTCAGACATTTAAAAGCTGTTGTGGCTGCTAAAGGATATCCTACTAAATATTAATTTAACGAAAAATTAGAATATTTACTAATATGTAGAGATTTTTTACAAGTGTACGATGATTTTTGTGAGATAAAGTTTTTGTTACTTCTTGAGTATTGGTTTCTTAAGGGGACTGCCTACGTTAGAATGCCGATTTTTGGTCAAAATGTCGAAATTTTTATTATTATTTTATGTTATAGAGCATTCTTTTGGGAATCCAAAACGTCTTAATTTTGTTTTTATGATAATTAGAACAGAAGTTATAGCCAATTTAGTAAACCGGAAGTGATATTTTCAAAACCGGAAGTAGCATTTAAAGGGCCAGCAGATATGTAAACCAGCGGTAGCCAAACTTTTGGACCTCACGGACCAGTTAATTCATAATTTAAATCCCGCGGACCACTAATAGGATTTTTTAAGTGTTAAATATATTTATAAAAAAAAATTGTGATCAAAGAACACATAAAATGTACCTAGTTAATAAAATGAAACTATTAATAGTAACCAAGTTATGAAAGCTTTATTAATAAACCATAATAAAATAAACAAAATAAACAAAAATTGTACAAACAAAACAATTAAAAGATGGTTTAAATATATCAAACTTTTAGCGTTATACATTCCTAGTGTGATGGATGTTCCTGCTTACTTGAAATAAGATTATGGATATTTGGATCCAATGTTGTTACTGCAAGACGGAGAACTGCATTTATTTCAAGCCGAGATCGGTACCGTGTTTTGATGACTGTGACAGATGAAAAGGCCTTTTCACATAAATAAGTTGTGGAGAATTGAATCAGAATTTTCATCGCCTGTTCACTAAGCAAAGGGTATTCACTTTTTATGGAAAGACAAAACTGAGGTCTTGATAAGGATGAATGAAATTTAAATTTGAGAGTTTCGTCGGACGATAGGTCGATGAGGCTTTCTTTTAGATGCATGCTTAACTTACTATCCTGAATGTTCGCTGCAAACGGATCTATTATCCACATATTACCATGTCTGGGATCTTCATTCTTTGGGTAATAACGAGCAAAAGATTCTGTAAGTGATTCCAAGTGCTTTTTAACTAGGGTTACCACTTGCTGGTTAACATCATTCTCCTTCATGTATTCATCAAAATTAGAAAACATTTGCAGATCGTCTTCAACCAACCGCGTTTGCCACAGTAATATTTTCTTTTGAAACGCATCCATTTTACTTCGTAGTGTGAACACGTCCTTAAGTTGTCCTTGCAAAGATATGTTTAGTTCATTTAACAGGGAAAAAATATCTGCCAGGTATGCAAGCTTTGCTAGCCATTCATTGTCGGACAAGCATTTTTGCAATTTCGGATTATTTTGCTGCTGGAAAAATAATTTGACTTCTTCCCGCAAGGCGAATAGTCGGGTCAATATTTTGCCCCTCGACAGCCATCTCACCTCAGCATGACGAAGAAGATGAGTATACACGGAACCCATTTCTTCGCAAAGTGCCTCAAATATTCGAGAATTGAGTGCTTTGTGTCGAATTTCCGTTATAATTTCAATGACATTTGATAATACTTCGTGTAGTTCTGGGGACATTTTTTTCGCTGCAAGTTGTTCTCGATGTATAATGCAGTGTGTAGATAAAATGTCTGGGTGACCAACATTCTTCACCTTTACAACAATTCCTGAAAGATGTCCAGTCATATTTGCGGCACCATCTGTGCAGATCCCAATACATTTTTTCCAATCAATTTCATGTTCCCGGAAATAACTATTAAGTGCTTCAAAAATCTCAGAGCTGGTTGTTTTACCCGGCAAATTAAGCGAACAAAGTAGTTCTTCATGTAACTCTCCTTCACACTCAACCCTCACAAAACAAAGAAGAAGTGCTTTGTTTGTAATGTCCGTAGATTCGTCAAGTTGGATTGAATAAAATGATGAATTTTTCACCAATTTTATTATCTGATTTTCAATGTCTTCGGCCATATCTTCGATTCTGCGCTTGATAGTATTATTAGACATAGGAATGACTTTCAATTTCTGAACAGCCTGCATTCCCAAAATCTGTTCACAGGCTTTTAACATGCATGGCTTAATTAATTCTTCTCCAATCGTGTACGGCTTTTTGCATTTCGCGATCTGATTTGCTATGAGATAGGAAGCCTTTAGTAATGATTTATCTTCCATGGTCATTTTTCTTAAAGCAATAACTTACTTTTGCATATTTTCATGCATTCTTTTAAAATATTCTAGCGGTTTTTTTGCTAAATCCGGGTGTTTTGAATTCAAGTGTCTTTCAAGTTTTGAAGGTTTTAATGCATCGTTAGATAGGCTTTCAGAACATACAACACAGAGAGGCCGTAGATCCAGCTAACTGTCAGGTTCTTCAATGAATCCAAATTTTAAGTAGTAGGAATGATATTTTCTTGATACTTTGTGTTTTTTCTTCTCTCCACCTCCCGTTCCAACGTGTTTCCTAATGATGCCTGATGAAGACTGTGGAGGGTCTGATTTATTGATCAGTTCAAGGTTAGGTGAAGTATTATTAATGTTATTATTATCGTTCTCATTACCTTTTGCATTACTAAAGAAATGCAAAATATTCTTTTGCTTTTTTTCACTCATTATGGGTTTAATTTATTTGAATCTAAAATAAAATAAAAAGAAATTTAGAAAAGTCAAACTCATTTTATCCCAATAAATATCAAATAAAAGAAAATATGTACATGGTTAAGATTTAAGATCATACCTGTTTTAAATCTATGTGTCAATATATAAAAGAAAATACACAAAAACTTCCTTAATAACCCAACTAATATATTGAATACATTTTGTATTGAACTCAATACGTCCGTAAGCCCACCTTTAATCGCTTCAACTGATATACATATGCGACAAACAGAAGACTGAAACATTAGAAGAGTGCGAAACGAGGCGAGAGTAAGACAAAACATGTGCAATGCAGCTAGAGCTATGCAGCTAGTTTTTATAACTTGTCACGTATTCTTATGAATTGAATCATGTTTTAATGCATCTTAAAACATAACTTCACATGATGAGTAATTCCACATGAAGTATATTCCACATTTTTCTGCGGACCAGCGAAATTTTCTCGCGGACCACTAGTAGTCCGCGGACCACCACTTTGGCAACCGCTGATGTAAACAACACCGTTTTTTAGCGTTTTTGTACTCTATTTATATTTAATTATCAATAAATCTTATAATTTTAAAATCTGGATTCATTTATTTGCACCTGGCAACAGTTTTTTCTCACTTTGTTTTTCATAAAATGGCAACAACGACGATTTAGCAATGCTTGTTTACATTCTTTCATGCTTGTTCGACGCTTTATTCTACGCTTCATTTTTGATTATATTTTACATTGATCTTCACTGCTTTTGTATTTAAATTCTTTTTAAACTTGTTTATTTAGATTACTTTATTTCAAAATGCCTAAAGTAAGATCTAAAAAATCTAAAAAAAGATCTTTTCATGGTAATCGTTATACGAATTCGAAGCGAGTTGATGGTGATGAAGTGATAACTGCCAGCTCATCTAAATTAAAAATTCCTTCAGGTATGGAACAGTTGACTGTTTATGAAGATAATGGTCTGAAAGGAAACAGACTATTCGATATCGCTACGCTAGTTTCTGTGTTTTCCATGCTCTGTTGCCCACTGTGTTTTGAAACTGGCTTGCAGCTGATAGAAGAAACAAAATTTGGACTTTGCTCAAACTTTTGCTTGGTTTGCAAGTGTGGATATAGAAACGGTTTTTCTTCATCTCCTAAGAACAACAAAAAAAAACACTATAAATTCTTTCTTAGTGCTTGGTTTAAGACTTATTGGAAAGGGTTATACAGCTGGAAAAAAACTGTTGTTCACTCTAAACTTGCCCTTTATTTCTAAAGCAGCATTTAGAAGACATGAAGTTCAACTGCTGGAAGCTGTATGTGCTGCATCTGAAAATAACATGAATGAAGCTTCGAGAGAAGTTCTGGATCTGAAGAAAAGCATTTCTTGTGGTGTGTCCTTAGACGGTACCTGGCAGCGGCGTGGCCACACATCCCTAAATGGTTCTGTGTCAGCCATATCTATTATAACAGGAAAAGTTTTAGACTTGGAGGTCATGTCTCAGTATTGTCGAGTTTGTGACCAAAATAATGAAGTGATTGAAACAAATAAAAATCACATATGCTCGAATCACAAAGGATCAGCAGCAAGTATGGAGGTAGTGGGTGCATATCGCATATTTGAAAGATCTGTGAAAAATCGAGGACTGCAGTACACCGAATACTATGGCGACGGGGATTCTAAAGCTTATATGAGCGTGAAAGACATTTATGGTAAGAATACCGTTACAAAATTGGAGTGCATTGGTCACGTTCAAAAAAGAGTTGGCAGTCGTTTACGAAAATTAAAGAAGAACAAGAAAGGGCTGGGAGGTAAAGGAAAATTAACTGATAAGTTTATAGATAAACTCCAGAATTATTATGGTATAGCGATTCGTAGCAATACAGGAGATCTACAAAATATGCAGTCTGCTGTCATAGCAGCATTTTTCCACTGTTGCTCGAACAATACAAATAAAATGCATGGACAGTGCCCAGTAGGGCCAAATAGTTGGTGCAAGTATCAGAGAGCAATGCATGCTGGTCAACAGATTTCTGATAAATCTCCTGGCCTTCCAGACTCCATCATAAACACTATAAAAGCAACTTACATGAGTCTATGTGATCAAGCACTCCTCTCAAAATGCTTACATGGTATGACTCAAAATAACAATGAGAGTTTCAACAACATGATATGGACAATTTTGCCAAAAGAAACTTTTGTTGGACTGCAGACTATGTTGTTAGGAGCTCATATTGCAGTTTTGTTGTTCAATTCTGGCTATTTAGGACTACTACCTGTTTTTGAAAATTTAGGATTATCCATAGAAAAGGAGATGGTCCATAATTACTTGGGTATCGACAATGAGCGAATCATAAACTCAAAACGTCGCTCATTACCTAGTGCAAAAATAGCCAGAAAAAAAAGAAGAGCTGCTAAAAAAGCAAAATTGTCAAATCATGAAATGAAGGAGGGCTTGACTTATAAATGTGGAGAATTTTAACTTTGACAAATAAATATAACATAGTTTTTTTTTTTTTTTTAAGTAAAAAGTTTAAATGCGTTTTGTGAAAAATTGATTTTTCAGTGTTTTGCTTCTACGATAAAGTTCATATCTCAAAAAGTGTTAAAAATATTTTAATGCAATTTTTCTGCAATGTTTTTCACATTTAGTACTATGTTTAAAAATATGTTCTAGGCTCTATGTGTAGATTTGATCATTTTACAGGTATTTGTACTCAAAAAACAAGATTTTTTTGGAATATTCTGCATTGTTATACAAATTTTGGCATATTTCAGTGAATTTCAGTAATATCACAAAACTTTTTTTTCCTTTCACAGGTAAGTGTAATAGTAGCATACAGTATCAAGGAAATTGAAATATATTCATTTGAACTGAGTGCAGAGCTTCTAGCATAAATGTTAAATTTAGCTTCATTTTTATACAAATTTGCCTCAAAACGTCGCTTATTACCAAGTGTAAAAATAGCCAGAAAAAAAAGAAAAGCTGCTAAAAAAGCAAAATTGTCAAATCATGAAATAAAGGAGGGCTCGACTTATAAATGTGGAGAATTTTAACTTTGACAAATCAATATAACATAGTTTTTTTTTTTAAGTATAAACTTTAAATGCATTTTGTGAAAAACTGATTTTTCAGTGTTTTGCTTCTACGATAAATTTCATAACTCAAAAAGTGTTAAAGATATTTTAATGAAATTTTTCTGCAATGTTTTTTACATTTAGTACTATGCTTAGAACTGCATTCGAAGCTCTATGTATAGATTTGATCATTTTACAGGTATTTGTACTAAAAAAACAAGATTTTTTTTGGAATAATTCTGAATTGTTATACGAAATTTGGCATATTTCAGTGAATTTCAGTAATATCACAAAACTTTTAGTTTCTTTCACAGGTAAGTGTAATAGTAGCATACAGTATCAAGGAAATTGAAATATATTCATTTGAACTGAGTGTAGAGCTTCTAGCATAAGTGTTAAATTTAGCTTAATTTTTATACAAATTTGCCTATTTCTTGAAACTGTATGCAAATTTAGGAAAATTTATATATATTTCCATCATTTCATATTACATTTTAAATAAAAATGCATGTATTTAATCAATAAGGTATTTTTTAAAAAAAAAGTGCTCCGAACGTAGGCAGTCCCCTTAAAAGTAAAGTTTTACTATGTTTTTAAAATATTTCATGTAGTTTTGTTAAGAATAGATTATAGATCTTATTATTAAATACCCATTCTGAAATATTCATTTTAATTAATGGATAGACCCCTATTTCATTGAAAATCCTAAGTGTGCGAACACTTTTGTGAGCCACTGTACACATATGTATATAAACAGTGGAACCAAAAATGTTAAACTTGCTTTCATCGGCGAATAAGACATTTGTAAGGTGTACACAAGATTCGATTCACAAGAATCGAACTTTTGAGTGAATGAATTAAAGAAGCTGCTTGGGATATGTTAATTTCGGCATACGCGCTTAGTATAAGTACCATGCAGCGTCATTAATGAAAAATAGTTGTTAGGGTTTTTAAAAAAAATTGTTAAGGTTGAAAAGGTGTTATCCTGCGCTAGTGCTTAGCAGGCCCAAAGTTTACGTGGCAGTACTGCTGGTTTGACTCTCTGCTGGGTTGTGAGTATTGAAAATATATTGTTCTTGAAAGCTGTATTTATATATTCCGTACAAGTAGTACGTATGCTTATTGCTGTAAAAGCCAATTATATATGTGTGCAACGAATTCAATAAACATTGTTTCATGTATAAACTGTGTTTGTATAAAATTCAAATAGAGTGCCACTTCAAATTATATACACCCAAGTCGGGGTAGACGTGAGCTATATACTCTATACTGGCGCCCGAAAGTTTATATATATACCCTGGTTGTTCTCGTTACATTTATAACGAACAACATAATTGAAGTTAAACTGTGTACTGTGTACTGTGTGTATTGATAAAATTGTTGCAAGTACTTATATACTATATGAAAATGAGTGTTGTAGAACAAAACCCTGCTGGAAATTTTCCTCGGGTAATTATGGTTCAGCATTTTGCGCCATTCGAAGCCACCTTCAGTGGCGGCCCCTCGAGCCAATTCCTAAAGAAAATTGAGCATTACTTTCAGCAACAATGCACCCCAGAGGGGGATAAACTTAAAATTGCTCTAGCCACTTTAAGAGGTAGTGCATATCAGTGGTACACGTGTATTAAAAGCAGTAATCTGATTTTTGACTATTTGTCATTCAAGCAACAGTTTCTTAGCGTTTTTCCAAAGACCTTTAATCAAAGTGAAATTGAAGCAGAAATTTATTCGCTAAGACAACGTGAAGGTCAGTCTGCGTTAGATTTTGCTATGGAAAAGATTTCCAAGTGTGAGGAATATTTAGAAGGAATGACGGAAGCGGTAATCTTAAAAATAGTTATCCAACGTTTGAAGCCAAGTGTTTAAGATTTTTTAGATAATCAAACAATTACAAGCAAGGTTACCCTCCTTCAAGCTTTAGCTAAACATGACAATAGTCATTTCTTCGCTACCCCCTACCCTCATTCAGGTACGAGAAGTTTTATACACCCGCGCCAAAATTTTTCGCGAGTTTCAAACCAGCAGCAAAACCAGTATCGCAGGTGAAATAATAAAAGCTCACGGCGTTACAATGAAATTAGTGCACTTAAAGTACATAATATGCAAGCACCTTACTTGCACTGGCAAGTTGTTTCACATGATATGGTTCAACCTGTTGAAACTGTGTGGTCAAATGTATTAACTTGTCCGAGCAGTATTCATTATTTTCAGAATAGTGAAAGTCAGGGTATTTTTGTGCCTTATAATGAAAGTGAGTCTAGCTGGAATAATGCGGTATTTCCAGTAGAAATTTCTGAAAATAGTGCCGATACTAATGCTAGTGGTTTAGAAAACTAATCTTCTGATACGTGTAAATAATAAAACGTGTAAATAATATAACATAATAAAACTATTCATTCAATAGATATATCTAGTCTCGTATTGATTTAAATTTTAAAAAATTCTGATATTCTATTGATATAATACGTTAAATTTTCTTCCTTTGTTAAACGTCACTCTCGAATTGCTATATTACCTGTTTTAACAAAATTTTGGTCAGCATTAAATGAGCAGAATTTGTCAAAGTGATAAACATATCACCTTTGGGATAATAAAACTATTCCTTCAATAGATATATCAAATATCGGCCTCATATAACTTTAAAATTTTCCTGGACAAACTTTCAAATTATTCAAGTTTTTCCCATACAAACACATAATAATTTTATATACAGACTTATGAACCTTTAAGATGTGTGTCAAATCAAATGAAAATCAAGATTTAAACTATCTAAAGACTCTCGTAAAATGTTTGTAGTAATTTCTATTTCATATTTTAGTAATAATTATATGCATTTAAGTAAAATCAGAATTTTTTTTACTACTAGAAGTTTCATATCTCAGCGTCACACATATTTCAACATGTTTTAAAGAACTTTTATAACTGGGAAACATAAATTATCGATGATTCCCTCATTGCCAAAAATTTACGAAAACATAATAAGCTTAGGGTATCATCAAATCTATATTTGTGTAAATTTTGCAGTGAAACAAATAATATCAACTTACCGTGTCAACAATTTTCTTTTTATAAAGCTTTGAAGAACAGCAAAGTTTGTGTACTGAAGTACACTGCAGTTTAAACACACTATGCTATCATGTCCCCACATGTGTCGCTTCACTGCCAAGGACACTCGATAGCGAAAACCGAGCCTGGCTCTAGCCGAAACATTATCATTGTAATATCACCGGTCGTTAGGCTAATCTCTTCAATTATGCATGGTTACAATATGTACAAATTTACAGTTCTGCTCTTGTAGTTTAGAAGTGGCTCACTGCCAAACTTAGCAATCTCATGTGTACGCGGCCCACCGCACGCGTCAGATTCCAAAGCCTGCCAGCCAAAAACTCTTCGGGACCTATTTAACAATACTCGCTCTTTTCAGGTGACTTCTCGTTCACCTGACTCGAGGTCTCCTCTCTTTCAACTGGACATCTCTCACGCCTCTTGATGAACGTTCTTCGACAACAATGTGCTCCCCGTGCGGGTGCCTTCTCGATTTATTTAACTGAAAATGGAGCTGAAAAGTTTGCACCACACCTCCGTAGCACAGAGGAGAATTTGTAGCAAAACCCTGGCCAAAAATATTTTTCATGTTTTTAAAGTTAAAACCATTGCTTTTGACTTTTAACATACTTTGTAATAGTAAATACTCCCTTTTTGTAAAAAAGTTAAATTTTTTTTTAATTTAAAATTCTTAAATTTTTAAATTTTAAAATTAATTTTGTTTTTTAAATTAGAATTATAAATCAATCTTTATCATATATATATATTTGCATTTAATAGTTACCAAAGTTTATTAACTATAGGGATCTTAGTTCTCTAGTGACTTCAGAAGCTTATCTTTTTCAATCTGATCCTCCTGGAGTCTGACCTTCGTCATTTTCTTCAAATTAATCTTCTTCATCACTGTTATTTCTTAAAACTTTTTTTTGTCTCAAAGGCTTAAGAAGAAATTAAGTTTTATATGTTAACAAGATTTATACAGATTACATCTATAGTTGTAAGTCATTTTCAAATCATACCCGTCAAGAAATTATCATAAAAATAAAAAAGGGTTCTTTATAAAAAAAATTCTATATAAAAATGGCAGCTGTTTGCGGAACATTTTTTCTTTGAAATAGACTCTCAATACTATAACCATGACGATTATAATTTTAATTAGGTCCGACAAGCCCCGATACACTTTCATAAAGCTTTAAGAAACTCAAATTACAGCTAAATTGATTTAAAAAAGACATTTTTCAAG
Source organism: Dolomedes plantarius (assembly GCA_907164885.2). Lineage (NCBI taxonomy): Eukaryota > Metazoa > Arthropoda > Arachnida > Araneae > Dolomedidae > Dolomedes > Dolomedes plantarius. The sequence goes on along the minus strand of OU015498.1, from coordinate 143,621,274 downwards.
ATTTCAATATTTTTAATATGTTAATAATAAAGCTAAGTAAATTATTATATATTTTAAAACAAAGCTCGTACCTTTTATAACACGTAAACCTGATTTAATTTCAAAACATTAATTCTTAACGCCACAAAAAAATGTAGATTTAAACTAACAACAAAGCTGAAACGCAATCAAATGACACGTCCATTCGCAAAGAAATCTCTTCTTCAACTGAGGCTAGAAACTGCTGAGTGTTACTTATGCTGCTGGAAATGATGTGATTCACTCAGCAGTTTGTTACAAATGATAAAATGCACTCTTTACAATTATTGCACAATTTTTGATTTTTACACTTTTGGCCAGGTTTTTGCGTCAAATACTCCACTGTGTGTCGGTTCCTTGTTAACCTTAAAATATACGACTTCTCTGGAACAGAAAAAAAATCATTAACAGGTCTTTCCTTTGGAGTTCAACTGCCGACAAAAATGCTGAACCCTTTTATGTCACACACAAAAAGTTTTTCTTTGCCATACAGTGCTACAAATATAACCTTGGAAGTGGAGGCATTTCCGTCCACCTTTTGTGAAATGTGCTGCCGTCATTACAATACGCTTTATTCTCCAAGGGTACAATTCCTAGAAACATGGTTGAAAATAAGAATATTAAATCCTGTAAATTTGCTGTAAAAAATTTCAATTTAATCCAGTTTAGCGTAATTTTGATACGTTCTTAGGTCCAGAAGCCTGACAAACCACGGGATTAAATATTTAGTAACACTTAGAAGCAGCAATTACAGGTTTTTTGTGCATAACAAAATTGTAAAATTCATTTACATGGCTGTGAAAAGATTTTTTTTCCAAAAAAGGAATGGGGAGAAAAGGTAGATTTTAAAAGTCTTTATGAAACAACATAAATTTGAAAATAGGATTTTTCAGTGGGCCTTACTCATAAATCGAATTTAGTATTTAATTTTCATTTAGTTTCTGAAGTCCGTGCAAATGAGAAAAATAAATGGGCTAAAAAAATGCTGTTGAAAAAATTTGCATAAAAGGAGCTACAACAATATATCTAAAAGAATTAAAGGTGAAAATGCAAACGAGGACAAAACATGAAGAATACTATTAAAGTTAAACCAATCAACAAAAGAAACAGCGATAGAAAAATATTTTACGAAGAAAAGAAAAGAAATAATAATAATAATAATAACCACGAAATTGGTCAGTCTACACAAGTGTAACTAGATTGATCAAATCCCATTCTAGCAAAACAAACTTCATTCAGAACAGCTAATGCGGTAACTGATAGATTTTGAATATTTATTTTCTCGAAAAACATCGATTTTAAATTTATTAGTTACTAATATAACATTCACAAGCAGCTACTACAAAAATGTATCTTTTGAAGGCCTACTATAACACTCGGAACTAATATCGGTTAGTTTGCTTGTTTGGGGTTTAATGGCACAAGGTCCAGAGAGGACAAGCTGCGCCAAACACATTGTAAAACCTGAAAAAGCATATATATAATATTACCCTTTTTAGACCAAAAAATCTATTAAAACTATCAGAAAAAATATACAAATGAGGTAAAGTAATAAAAACAGTCAAAATTTTGAACACCATATAAAAACACAGATATAAAGTATAGTGTGAAAGTGATGGATAGCCATACACATGGATAAATGATTCATATTAAAAGGTGAGAAACACAGGAATAACAGAGTAAAGGAAGTAAAAGGTGATAAAAAAATCGAACATAGAAGGTGATAAAAGTCTTGCCTAATAAGTGAAACCAGTCATGAAAATAGGTGATAAACACAGCGATATATATAATAGATAGTAAAACTAGTACAAAGTAACTCATAAAGGGATAAAAGCAGTCAAGTCGTTGATAAAAGAGACCATGAAAGAAATCAACAGTAAAAGCGATAACTATAGTGATATGAAAATATGAAAAAGTGTAGAAAAGCTAAAACCGAAAACTCTAGATAAGGATTCCCCCAGTCCTATAAAAACAATGCGAAAACAAAAGAGGTAAAAGCAAGGGCAAAAAAGGAATAAATGAAGAAAAATTAGGAGGTAGATACTCCTCGAAAACAACGTCGCCGTTCGAGTCAAAGGCCATATAATACATATAATAAAAATAGACTTAAAAAGGAGAAAATAACAGTGATAAAACTATACAGATAAAATACGGCAGCAACAATTATATGCAAAAAAGATAAAAAGGCAAGAGGGAAAGTGAAAAAATCAAAATCTCCTGGATAGGGAAACCTATCCAGATTAGAGTCAAGTACTCGAAGATGACAAAAGATAGGACAGAGAGACCGAGTTACCTTTCCCCGCAGGTTGAGAAGCTAAAGATAGAATGTCATTACATTCTATCTCTTCGGTATCGGAGATACCGGAAGTATAGATCCCAAGCATGTCTTGAGAAGGTGCTTCAAGATTAGTTATTTTTTAAATATTTGGGATCTTTGCGTTTACTTCATAAGCCAGGTTTATTAAGTTCAACAACTATTTTGGCCTACTTATTATTTTTTTTGGTATTTTACTGGTGGTAGAGAACGAATGGTTCTATTTCTGTTGGGTTCTATTTTAAGGGACAACTATTTAATATTAGAGATTTTACATTAATTTAATGTGTGTTATGAGCCCAACCAAATTAATTATTTCTGGAACGAATTCCTCGTTACAAACATATTTGGAGAGAACTGGAGGTTCGAGTACCAAAACACGAGTACGGAAACACATGAACATTGATGCAGAAATTACAAAAGAACTAGTGCAATCTATTCCCAGACGTTTAAAAGCTGTTGTGGATGCTAGAGGATATCCTACTACATATGAATTTAACGAAAAATTAGAATATTTACTAATATGCTGAGATTTTTTATAAGTGTAAGATGACTTTTGTGAGATAGAGTTTTTGTTACTTTTTGATTATTGGTTTTTAAAAAATAACGTTTTACTATGTTTTTAAAATACTTCATGTAGTTTTGTTAAGAATAGATTATAGATCTTATTATTAAATACCCCTGCTGAAAAATTCATTTTCATTAATGGATAGACCTCTATTTCATTGAAAATCCTAAGTGTAAGAACACTTTTGGGAGCCACTTTATATGATAAAGGCCCATTCTCTGCTTTCCTTGCTTGCCCCAACACATGCACGCATCCATTGTATTAAGGCTATTTAATAACCTATAAATTAATTGAAATAGCTTATGAAATTAAATCAAAAATTAAGTTAGGAATTCTTTGCATTCCATGATTAGAAGGTAATCTACCGGTTGACGTGTGAACAAATAAATTAGTGAACCGTACCTCAAGTATAACCGACTTTTTCAACCTTAGGAAATTAGAGGCTGCTTTCTTGCATTAAATCTCAGACAAAATAAGATTTTCTTTTTAATATGCTGAAAAACAGTTGAGTTTTAAGAGATCTCATTGTACAAGTTTAATCATAAGATTTTGGGAGGATTGCTCTGGACCCAATCACTAAAATATGTGATTTGATATGCCCATGTGAATTAGATTTAAAAAAGTATTTCTCTTTTATCGCCATATATATTATTCATTCTCTTGGGAATGAAAACTCGTAAAGTCATATATAAAAAGTGTTTTTAAGGGGGAAACCGGAAAGAAACGCCTAAAACTAACACATCTCTAAATTATTAAACGGAAGAATATAATATATTTATACTTTCTTGATTATATTCGGGAGTTACCTTAAAATCTGTCGATTAAGCTAATTGTAAAGAATGCGATACATTTCAACGAATAAAATTAGCTAAAAAAGGATCCAGTTAGTTAAGATGCGAACATGTGACAGAACACTGAATTTACAGATTTAGGTGGCTAGAAGAGAGCGTCAATCACTTTAGGACGAGAATAGAACTCCAAATAAAACATAACAGACCAAAACATGTTTTTCTTGTTATTCATAATCATTAAATACCAGATTCTCGAAACGAATAATTTTGGTTTGTTTTAATGATAGCTTTCTACGTTTCACTTGCTCTCTATGAGATAAAAGACCCCAAATATTTTAAACTCAATGAAATAAATTAATTAGAGGAATTAGATTCCTGGTTGCATGCTTTATTTATAAAACCATTTACAATGTAATAAAAATTGCATTAACAGTCGCTATGTAGAAGTATCCATTAATATGCAGAATCAGATATGTATTATAATAAAATTATGCTATACAAGCTTGCCGACGGATACAATACAATTCCAATTTGCAAATAGTACCCATTATATATTAAACACCATAATTTCAATTACATATAATACACAAATAATTTCAGTTACATTCAATACACTTTGTGAAACAATACAATCTAAGACCCTAAACTCCTTAGATATTTGCAACACTTTTACTTTTATTGCATCAGTAATAAATTTACATAACATCAGAATAAAATATATTAACATTAATAAGATAACCATTAACATATTGATACTTAGTAAGCAGCTCATTATTTTAAATTTAATTGAACCTTAAATTTAATTTTTTTCTATAAATATATTTAAGTTGATTTACCCTATTAATCACATCCTAATTATCTGTATACATTACATTATAATGAAGCCTTAAATCTATTTATTAATTTCTTTACTTTAAGCACCTCTTATTTATTTATTTATCTTTTTATTTTATCTTTGTCTAAATAATAAACGAACTTATTTGCTCTTCATTAAGTTTCAATACACCATAAACACCAGCTGGACCCGAACTCGAGCCAAGCACACCGTAAGCCAAGGCCCTATCACCACACCACCACCTCACATAATTTACACAGAATTACTACACAGATGTTCAACATATTTAGAATGACAACAAACAGCACACAACGAGACATGACATTTCGTGGAAGGGCATGGCATAACATAAACCTACCAGACCCTACCATATATGGAGTAGCGTTGCATGGAAAGCAGAAGCGTGTTGTCAATAATTTGAAATACCGTTTCACTGAGTGAATTGACATAAGAATTAAAATAATTTACCGTAGTTACCAAATTACAATTGTATAAGCTTTATACCAGTTAATATACCCATCAAAAAACTCCTAACTCTTAATCGTTTTTTACACAAGCAAAGACACACTATTACTTTTACAATTTGTGAGTAAAAACAATTAATTAACAAAAGAGCAAAAGAAAACCAAAAGAAAAATTGAACGGTCTTTCTTCGGTTGAATCGAACAAATCTAAATATACACTCTTAGTCAAAAAAATACGACGCACCAAGAAGGCGTTATGCTATATTGGACGAAAATCGGTAGATCTGATTTACATGCACCGAAAAACAAATGATTTCAATTTAAGAAAAATTGGATAATTTATTTAAGAGTGTTAAGATTTAATTCTTATCTCACATCTTATCTTATGACGTCATAGTTTTGTATGACGTATGAATGTTATTTTCTTTTCTATCAGTGGCAACCATGACTCTAACTTGTATTTAAGCAATGCAACATGCGGTCGATGGAGAGTCTGGTCTAGAATATGTAGTTGCACTAGTTTTCATTGCAACTCGATGTATTCAAGTTGTAGATTAATTTATTGAATTTAGTATGTTAATAAACTTAACTTTTTCTTTTAAGCCTGTGTCCTTATTTTTATGCTAAAACTCTGCTAAAGTCTTCCAATCTTATTGAGGGACGCAGACTATCATGGTTTATAAACAAACATCTGAAAAATAGAACATTGCACATTATTTTGGTGATAGCATACAAAACGAAATAATCAGTATTATATCCAAAGCAATAAAAGAAAAACTTTTAAAAATGCTTAATGAATCAAAATATTTTTCTGTAATTCTTGACACTAACCCGGATTTAAGTCATATCGAGCAACATACCATTGTTATTCGATTCGTTTTCCACAATAAAACTACAAATATTGCATTAATTTGCGAACGTTTTTTAGGATTCGAATCAGTATAGAATACTACTGGTCAAAGACTATTTGAATTTATAATAAATCATTTAAAATCTTTAAATAGTAATATTTCAGATTTATGTGGGCAAGCATATGATAATGGTTCCAAATGTGAGGAAAACATAACGGACTACAACAAAAAATCTTTGATATAAATTCAAGAGTTCTTTTTATTCCATGTGCTGCTCATTCACTCAATTTGGTTGTTAATGATGCAGCTAAGATTTCATTCGAGACGGTTAATTTTTTTGGGGTAATACAAGAATTATATAATTATTTCGCAGCATCCGTGAAATGGTAAGCTGTATTAAAAAAACATGTAGCAAATTTAACTGTAAAACCGCTCTCGAATACTAGTTGGGAAAGTAGAGTAGAAGCCCTTAAACCTCTTAAAAATAACCTCGGCGAAATTCATCTGACTCTTTTAGAAATTAAAGATGGTCAAAATAAAGATATCGATTCTATAGCTCAGGCTGACAACTTGATTTCAAAAAACTTTTCTTTTAAATTTATTTGTTCCATTCAAATTTGGTATGATACCTTAAGTTTAGTAAATGTTGTAAATAAAATAATGCAGAATCCAACATTAAATTTACAAACAATTACAGAAAGTCTTGAAATCATTACAAACAATTTGAAAAGACACAGAAGCGATGGAAATTTTGAAAACACTATAATTTCCGCGACGGAAATAGCTAACGAACTTAATATTGACCCCGTTTTTCCAGAAATTCGAAAAAGAACCAAACAGAGGATTTTCAATACGAATCATCAGCTGAATGTGTAAATGATCCTAAACAAATATTTAAAATACAATTTTTTTTTCATGGTATTACATTCAGCAATAACATCAATCACAGAAAGATTTGTACAGTTAAAAAATCACAACGATTCTTTTAAGCTCATTCACGACATAAGCAAATTGAATGAATGGAGTGATGAAGATTTAACAAAACACTGCAAAGATATACACATCAAACTTACGGATAAAAAAAATTCGGATAATCGGGATATTGACGGTGTATCCTTGTTTGATGAAAAAAAAAAGTTTGCAATGTTTTGTAAAAAACAACATGGCTCCGCACGATGCATTAAACTACATTTATAAAATTAATCTAACTAACACCTTTCCCAATATAACTATAGTATTAAGTATTTATTTAACTTTACCAGTTTCAGTAGCTTCAGGAGAAAGGAGATTTTCAAAATTAAAACTTATTAAGGATTTTTTACTCTCTACATTGTCAGGAGAACGTCTAACGGATTTATCGTTTATATCAATCGAAAATAATATCATGGATACCTTAGATTTTAACCCTTCAGCGGGCGAACCCATGTATAAAGTGCAACATTTTCATAATTTTGAATGGTTTATTTTTACATGTAAGGTTTGGATGTTCTAAGCAGTTTCTATTTATAGCTACACCCTTTCTAATGCAGGTCTGATTTTCTGATCTTTATATTCCTTTCCATTCATTTCTAATCGTGATTCCAACAGAGGATACTTCTATTTGTTGCACTCAGTGCACAGCGCGCCTGGTCATGCAAGAAAATATTCCTCATTTTAGTTTTGGTTATTTCGCTAAAATAATTCTAAGCATTTACAAAGTTGCTTTTCTATGATTATAAATTTAAAAAGGCTAATCAAATAAATGTCCTGATGAAGTTTTAAATACAAAATAATCATTAATAATTTTGTTCCCGATGTTAAAAGTAATTTTACTTTTCGTGGCATAGGAACACTATGTTCATATGTTACGGAAAAAAATAAGGGAGTCATACTTTTGTCGACAATGCATGATAATGCAACAGTGGATGACGATTCTGGTAAACAAGTGATTATACTGGATTACAATACGACAAAAGCAGCAGTTGATGTAGCGGATCAAATGTGCAACTATTACACAGTATCCGGCATATCCCGAAGATGGACTCTCTCGTTGTTTTTTAGGTTTTTGGACATAATAGGATTCAATTAGCAAGTTGTCCTTATATCCAATAAACCGGGCAGTTTTGAAAGAGGGCGATCATATCTGCCTTCTTTGGCTTTAGAACTTCTTGAAAGCCACTTCAAGACCCGGGCAAATATATCTCTTCTCTAGACATAACTGAATTCTTACTAAAATATAAAGTGGAAACTTCCCGAGAAGCAGAACCAGAGGTGTCGGCAAAAAAAAAAGAGGAAAGTGTAATTATATATCCGCTATATAATGTAACTACCACGAAAAAATGTGATAAATGCAATAGTTTTTCATGTAAGGTGCATTCCAAAATCCGTACTATCTATTTGCGATGTGTAGAAATTGAAGAAATCTGAGGAGAATTGAACAAATTATTTGTATTTTAAAAATAAATTTTAATTTTTTCTGAAAACATACTCCTATTTTTGGCCTTTAATTATAAATAATCTCAATATTATCAACATTTTATATTTGGTCATAAAACGCAGCATTATTATTTCCAATATATTAATTAAAATATTTTCAATATATTTAATTAAATATATTGAATAATTCCATTTAATATAATTCCAATATATTTAATAAAAATTTTTGCATTGGCTAAAGCAAGAAGAGTAAATATTATTTAATTTTTTAATCTGCAAAGTTATTCGACCTTTTTAGTTATAATACAAACTAAAGCTAACATGTAAATGATACATTTATAATGTGATCTAATTTATATTATCAATAATACAAATATAACATTATAATTTATTGTGATTTTTTTAATAATAAAAGACTGATTTTTTGTGAACAATTTTTAAAAAAACATATATTATTGCATTTATCTTACTCTGATCTGTAGTGTGATTATATATGTAAGTATTTTTTAAATTTTGTATAAATAAATAAATTAGTTATCTTACGTCTTATTTTATTTATTTTTAGAATTTTTTTTCTAAGGAGAGTGGGAGACAGGTAAGGATTGACAAATAGAAGTTTTTACAAAAGCGCCTCATACCCACGCGGCGGCCCTGTAGACTCCCGACTGTTGGCCACACCGACCCCTAAAGATACGTGAAATTTAATTTCTTTTAAACACGAAATTTTCTTAGTTCACTCGAAATTTTGAAAATGTACTACAAAAGGCTATCGGCTGTCCACTCGGCTGCTGAACGATATTATTTTTAAAAACGTTATAACCACAAATAATGCAAATAATCTTGCAAATAACAGCATTTTTAACCAAAAAATTTCATCTGCTTGAAAAATTTTTTGGTGCTATTATACTATCGTGTAATTTCTTTTCTGTTTAAATTTTTATTAGAAAAAGTTTGAATTTTTTTCTAAAATTCCTTTTAATCATGGTGTCTATATGCAATTCTTTTTCTCTTTAATTTGTTTGTTTCTTCTCTTTCCTTCCTTAAGTATCTTTTTCCAAATAGTTGAAACTCCATCTCCGTTTGGGAAATTCTACTCCATTTCCTGGATTTGGTTAGAGGAAAATGACCGCTCATTCCTTCCACGTTACCGGGCATTTCATCCCACGTGTCTATCGCTAAATAACTCCCATTTCCTTTGAAGGAGGACTATACAATGCCTGCTAAATTTGAACAGAACGAACACCTTTACCCACTCTAAAGAATACTAAGGGGGTCTCACTCACAAAATTTTATTTCGTTTATTTACATACATTTAGCAATCATTATTTTAATTAAATGCAACTTTATCAAATGCAAGTACACAAACATTTAATTGTTTTCAAGTAAACTTTTAAATTTTACGCAAACGTAATTTTTTATTCATCTACCAAATCAAGTTCTGTTTGATTAATACACTGCTAGCCACTGTACATGCAACACCCTGAAGGAAACATGCAAATAACATGAAATTTAGAACATGCATTAGCGGAAGTGAGATATGCAAATGATTAAAATTTCAGCACAGACGCACATCACGCCCGCCTGTGGCGCCACTTCAAAGCGCTATTTAAGGCTTGGAGATTTCCATGATTTCAAGTTCGGCAATAGTGTTTTTCTTGTGGTTTTTTCAAAAAAACGATCAGTTATGCCTCGTCGAAAACAGCGATCATTTTTTGATCAAGTATCCGAGTTCGACAGAGGAAGGATAGTGGCCTACCGAGATTGTGGATTATCTTTCAGGGAAATCGGTAGTCGTGTTGGACGAAACCAAACAACTGTAATGCGGATATGTGATCGTTGGATGCAGGAGGGTACGACGGACCGGCGTGTTCGATCGCATCCACCTCAGCGCACCACTTCACGTGATGACAGGCAAATTGTGCGCATGGCACTGACGGATCGCTCAGTCACATCACGAACCATAGCACAGCACATGCAGTCTGTAACGCATCATCCAGTGTCTGCGCGTACCATTCGACGCCGTTTACAGCAGAGTGGTCTGTCCGCAAGACGTCCATTGCTTTGTCTACCCTTGACGCAGAACCACAGACGTCTCCGCCACCAATGGTGCGATGACAGAAGGATGTGGACGGCAGAATGGAATGAAATTGTCTTTACTGACGAGTCACGCTTCGGTCTGCAACACCACGATGGTCGCATTCGAGTCTGGAGACACCGTGAAGAGAGCATGCTGAACAGCTGCGTTATGCACCGCCACACTGGTCCTGCACCGGGTATTGTGGTATGGGGCGGTATTGGATATCACTCTCGCACACCTCTAGTACGCATTGCCGGAACTTTAAACAGCCAGCGCTACATCTCCGAGGTGTTGGAGCCAGTTGTCCTTCCTTACCTTCAGGGCTTGCCCACAGCCATATTTCAACAGGATAATGCGTGACCACACGTGGCACGCATTGTCCAACGGTTCTTCGTCAATTGCCAGATTGAATTGCTTCCCTAGCCCTCTCGCTCTCCGGATCTTTCGTCGATAGAAAACATGTGGTCCATGGTTGATCTACTATTGACCCAGATTCCATCCCCAGCTGCCACAGCAGATCAACTTTGGCAACGTGTGGAAGCTGCTTGGTCTGCCGTACCCCAAGAACTCATCCAAAGTCTCTTTGAATCAATGCCGAGGCGTGTAGCAGCGGTGATCTCCAACAATCGCGGCTATTCTGGCTACTGATTTTGGCAGGAACCACACTTCACAGAAGTCTATAAATTTAATCATTTGATACTTGGTCAACATGTTATCTACAAAATAAATTTTGTTGTGATATCTCTTGTCTTTCTTGGTGTCGCAATTTGGGTGGCCAGCAGTATATTTTCTCTTTACAGCAGAAAATCCAAAGGTTCTTAAATTCTTTACCTGGAAGCTTTACGAGGGTATTATTTATTACATTATATTGATGGAAAAAATATTTTTAAGCGCAATTATTTATTCTGGCATAATGTTACAATGTTTACCCTAAATCACAAATTCTCAAAACAGTTCAATGAAAAGAGAACAAAAAAGGCATAAAAAATTCCTTACCGGTATGGATTGGCTATCAATACAGTTTTCGGCTCAGTTCGAATAAACAGTTCAGAGTTCTTCACTGTTTTCTAATGCTTTCCTAATAAGCAACACTGTTGTTTTAATGTATCCCAGAGGTGATTATTCAATGTGTTTATATCTTTCGTCTATTCTCATTCGCTCATACCAAAAGTGCAATTGTGTCGTATCCTTGGCCGTCTCATTTTAAAATTCCCTGCAAGCACCGGCAAAGAGGCATAAAAACGTAAATCTGAAATTTGAGCAAAGCTGGACTTCTCCAGACTGCAAACAACACAAGCAACTTAAATTTTTTCTCCCAAACTGCTAGCGCTGTTAAACTGCTGCCTAAACTGCTGTTGCTAAATAATTATTCCAGTTAATCTACAGAGAAAAAATGCTTTTCCCCTTTCCGTCGTTAAGTCAAGTTTTGTTTGCTTCATGGAGGTTGCGCATCAAGGTTAAACTACTTTCATGCTCACTGGAAAATTATGTCTCTATATAATGTTCTTTATCCGAAATATTCAAATAATTTTTACAGTAATGCAATTTAAGGAGAAACAGCGGTTACTTCTTAATTTTCACTATTGCAGTCATACCTTTATACTCGTCTGCTTCGGTTCTCTTAGCATTTCGACGTGAAAGAAATTATTTTGTACTCATCATTTGCTCGTCTTATATGCTGAAATACTTTCCAAGTGGGTTGAATTACAAAATTTTGTTCGAAAGTATCACCCTGAGAAAGCTCGATAAAGCCGAAATGTGGATTTGTCTATAATTCAAGCAATGTCTCTGTAAAGAGTCGGAATGTGAAAACATCAGAAACCTAAATTGTTAAGGGGCCACCTAGCTTACGTGGACCAGCAAATTTACAGTCCCGACATTTTTATAACGCCACATTTACGGTACCATAAAAAAACGTAGAAAACGCGTCCCCCCCCCCCCGTTGTTCCCCAGGAAGTCAACCACAAAAAACGGAGCAGGGGATTACAGTTGAAGGTCAGACAAAACAGTGAGGTTAGGTCAACGCAAGAGAGTTAAGGGCGAACAAAATGTTACGATTTGCGAGATTTACGACTGCAGGCGTAAAATCTTCAAATCGTGATCGAAAGCTGAGATTGCATTATTGTTCAGTTGATTTGGCCAGTCAATTGGGCAATAGCAATCATAAGTTTTTGGTAGCATATATTGAATTAGAGCAAAGGTAATATGTAGACAAATAAGTATATACAGGGGAATAAAATAGTGTAAAGCATAAATACATGTAGAGATAACATTACAAGAATAAATAATATCAACAGGATGAGACATATGTAATTAAAAACAAAAATGAATATAGAAACAATGTGTATATGAATATAAGTGTGTAGACAGTGAGCATAATATTGTGCATAGAGTAAGCAAAAATATAGCACCTAGTTATCCGGTCAGCAGCGTGGAAGAAAACAAATAAAGAGTGGGTCCGTTTTTCAAAAGGCAAGCAGTGAATCATGAGATAAATACGAAAGGAGCGAATGAAATAGCTAAATAATTGAACCACAAATATTAATTAAATGATAATGAGAAACACACAAAATACAAACACAAAAGTGAAGAGAAGGCAACAATAATGTACGGTCATAAGTCTAGCGTAATATACAAAAAATAACAAAAAAATTGCAAAAAAAAAAAATAACATGAATAAAAAAAAATTGTAAATGAGCGCAAGACCAGGCCATAGCAACGATTATTAAATAAATATAAAGGCCGGCAATGGGATCAACAAATACAAGCCAGCCGATCACTACACATTGCGACAAGACGATCAAGAGCAGTGCATAGCAAAAAATATAACAAATACATAAATAGACAAACAGTCATAAAATGGAAATCACATAATAATAGAGTTTTCAAGCTAAACGAAATATAAAAAAAAACATAGATATAGTTACAAATAGAGGAACGCCAGTAAATAAGAAGCTTCGTCAGGTCAACGTAATGATAGCAAAAAAAACCGTGACAAAGGATGCAATAGGGCGGAGGTGACCAAGCGATAATTAGACAAGAATAGCCGTTTACCGTTGCCAGTATAAGGGAGGAAACCGTTACGAGTCGATAATTATTTTACGATGACGTACTAAGATAAGCAGAGCGTAAGATTAAACGAAACTGGTTTTGCAATTAGAGGACGACAAGAGGTTAACCATAAAGCGGATTGGGTAAAGGAAAAATTGCCATGGTAACGCGTCGTATTGGAAGGAAGGAGTGACAGGTATAAATAGCACACAACGAGAGTAAACAAACAGCTGAGGTAAACAAACGAGTCGTTAGAAAAACAGTACGAGAATTGGTGTATATTGAAAGTCAGTAGATCAGTCGTAATTTAATATAGTAGTGTATAGGTGATCGTAATATGAAATATAGCAGTGTAATATAAATAATAGTGTAGGCAATGTCAAATGAATTATGTGTCAGTGTATCATATTAGCATAAAAGTGTAAAGAAAAAGTCAAGTAGAGTCTCAATATATAATGTATGTTCTCAGTATGTAATATATAATGCTGCAGAGTTAGTGTAACAGTGCAATTTCAATTTTAATGATTATATGTAATAATTATATGCAAGTGGTATAACTAGTAATGTGTAGTGTAATTATATGTGTATTTGTTATGGTGTAATGTGCAGTACCTCGTATAGGTAGGGACAATTGTAAATAGGAGGTTAGTGAAAAGAAGTAGAAAACAGTAGCGTAGGGTAGAAGGCAGTAGCGTAGCGAGAATTGTATGAAATATATCAGTAATATAAACAGGTAGTGAAGTCAATGTCAAATGACACCACGTGCTAAAACCAGTATTTATTTACGTAGAGAAATGTAAAAAATAAACAATGTGTCCATTATGTACCAAGTATATGTCTAATGTATTATTGTACACAGCTAGCGTAAAAGAGTGCTCATTTATGTATTATAAATTTAAAATGAATGATTTTAGGCATGAATAATGATTGATTTTATGTATGTATGTAGTGTCAATAGTGTGATAAGGATAATATGTAAAAAAAAATCGCCTTACGATTTTTTAATTCGCCATGGGGGAGAGTGTAAAAAGTCGGAATGTGAAAACACCAGAAACCTAAATTGTTAAGGGGCCACCCAGCTTGCGTGGACAAGCAAATTTACAGTCCCGACATTTTTATAACGCCAGATTTACGGTACCATAAAAAACGTAGAAATTAAGTTGTCAACGGCCGTATATCTGAGGTCGGAGGTCAAGCAGATGGGGCCGTCTGATGGGAAGTTTTACCAGACACAATCGGCGCCAGAACTTATGTAATTGCGAAAGGCAAGGGGCAAGAATAACCTATGAGAGCTAATCTCACCCGCCCCCACTATAAACGAGGGAGTGGCGAGCGAATAGGGATCGAGGGCGCGAGAACCAATGAGACGAGGTTGGAGAAGAATATATACAAGATGATGAGACATTTGAAGAGAGAGCGCTATTGAAAAGATGATAAAAACATTAAGCTGCCACCGGGCCGACGAGAGCCCTAATTTACGAAACTCAACAAAAAAATAAGCTGCCACAGGGCTGAGAAGAGACCCACTTTATACTATTAGAAGAAAGACGCCGGTCCTACGCAACTACATAATACGTACGGATTGACCAGCGTTAGCTCCAGACGCGAAATAGAAATAATCAGCGACGTGAAGTTACAGAAGCAGCGATTGCCCATAGATATCTACGTAGTGCCGGGGGAGAAGAGACGATACTACCGTTAAGCTTAAGCCGATACCAGAGAGATACGCACCGTCGCCTAGCGATTTGGACATCCAGACGACCGCCATCAGTGCTGATCGACCCGCATAGTGTAAGAGAAGGTACCCGTGCTGAGCAACATTACTTGAAGGTATAAGCATCAGTGCCTATCGATTCGGACACCCAGACGACCGCCCACCAGTGCTGACCGACCCGCATAGTGTAAGAGAAGGTACCGGTGCTGAGCAACATTCGAGGAGTCTTCATAAGAGATTTTCGACATAAAAAGACCCCGAACTCTTCAGTCCCAATAGAGTGAACTGGATTAATAGGACGGTGATACACCGCGACGCCACATTGAACAAACCGTATCCACGAACTCTGTGAACACTGTGTGAACTTTGTGTACTACTGTGGACCAGCGATATCGGTGAATTCGATGTAGACGGCTGCGACAAATGGGTGAGCATTTTGTATAATATTAATTCACATACCGCCTCTTTACATAATCGCCTCTAACCCGCCAGGGCCGGCGACATCGTATGATTTAAAATAGAGTGATCGGATAATACTGTATATATATATATATATGTGTGTAAATTCCTAGAATTACTAATGTTTCAGCGTTATGCTCAGTGTTACAAGTTTGAATGTATATAGATATGTATAAATAAAGTGTATATATGTATAATCAGTATCGTTCTTGAGAATTGTGCCCATCTATTTAATTAATTAATTACCGCCCTATTGGCGAACTTACAACCAGTGTACGAGATACGATTTCATCCGTAATTAATAACACCAGGTAACGACCCTGTCTTATTACAGTCTCACCCCAGAAACATTTTCAAACATAGGCACAGGCAAGTGTCTCTTGATAGGTTTATAGTGAAACTCTCTAAATATGAGTCTACAACAGGAATCGGGAGTGTTAAGAGATAGAAAAGAGAGAGAATCCCTGTGCATGTGGAAGGAAAGTCCCTTTCATATCAATCCTCTGCTTCGCTAGTATCCGATGACGCCATCAACTTCTTTCAGTACTGATTGAGTGAAGATAAATTTGGTTTCATTTTATTTAATTATTGTTTTAAATTATGTCTGTCTAATTTGCTCAATAAAAGGATAAATTTCTGGTTTTAAGGAACGAATCAATTCAATTAGCATCATTCTTTATTCGAAAAAGTCGTTCGTCACTCGTCGTGCTTTCTGGAACCAATTCACGAGAATCTACCACTGAAATCGCGACCTTGTTGGTCCCGATTAGTTGCAAAAAGTAACCATAGATCTCCAAATAAAACAGCCGAAATACACCCTCAACCTAAGATATAAAATGTGACATAAAAGATTAAATTCATAGAAAAGATTGATTTTTTTATCATACTCAATAATGATAATGAACGATAACATAATACTAAAATTGGATTACTTCAACAAACAACAAAAAATCAAAGTGTTAAGTGCATTTTAAAGATAATAATCTAGCACGATTAGTTATTATACTTTAAAAAACTGAGATTTTTTTTAATTACCTAAAGGCTTATAAATAGTGCTAGAAAGAGAAAATCTCTCACAGTTTATATTAAAGAAATTCTTTTAATTATATACGAACACAATACATTTACTGAAATATACCTGATGTAAAATTAAACTCTTTAAAGCTCAATTTTTAGGGCATCCTGAAATTAAAAAATAATAAAAGAAATATTTTAGAAATATTTCGCATTACTTACATTGCACAAATTCCTCACAAACAATGCGGAATGAGCGAAAGAATGTAAGTAATCTCCAGCTCTATCTCATTCAAAGATATAGACATAAGAATTATGTTTGTGCAGAAGTAAATTTAAACCACCTATATATTTTTTTTTCTTTTAATAAACTCCAGCTTAAAATATAACACTCAAACTACGATTTTTACTGAAGGAAAATGGCGTATAGTGGCAGCATATCAGTAAGAATATGGTACATTAACTGAAATAAACGCAATCTAACCGGCTGTTGTACAATGTTACAAGTAGTTTTGACTATAATTTATAGTATTGATTCCTGTATAATGAAAAAAAAAACAATAGACGGCTCCTTTCGAAACCTCTTTCACATCTTTTTGATCAAATAGATATTATCTGTGGTCGAAATTACTCCATCTTCAGGAAACAGCCAACGAAAAGAAAATATTCCACGTCTGTTGCCACCAATATTTTTGTTGATTAGTGCTTCGTTTTATATCTAATACGTTGTTCGATACAGCAAGTAGATATTGGATTCAATGAGTTTCCTTGAACTTTAAAGAGGAATTTCTAAATTATAAGCAATCTTTTAGCTGTAGTTGGTTTATCCACAATTATACTGTTTCCTGATTCAGGTCTGCACTAATCGAGAATGTCCGATAGAAATATGTCATAAAATGTAATTGTTAAGACAAGTATAAGAACCAATGGTAGGTAATTCGTTCCATAAAATCTTGAAAATACGAATGAGGACAACTCCACAAAGATGAGTTTTTAATCTTAATTCAAAGTCTATTTATAATTAAGTTTCGAAGAATGATGAATTCGTTTTAAATTTCATTCCAGTCCTCTCTATAAAATAAAATATTCCATTTACACCCAAGCGACTATTTTTTCATAATGAAAAAATAGTACTAATCTGACTGTGACCCGTGGAAGGAGAACATTCAATTTTCAGATATTTTTTAAACATGGCTGAATTTCCAAAACTGACATCATAAATAAAAATGTTTCATATCGGATAAACCGCAGATCAAATTAATAAGGAAAAATTTATTCCGTTTCCTTTTTTTTAACATTTTCGAATTGAAATGCTAAATTCAATTACCCTAAAACGCACCTTCATCTCGGTGCAAATAATAAATCATTTAAATTTTATAAAACCGTTCAATATTGTGTTACATAAATTTTTGGTAGTCCTTAAAAGCGAAAATCATATCTAAAGATTATGGATGCAAAATGTTATGATTAATATTTTCATAAATTTATAACGCAATAAAAATACATGCAGAATATTCACAACATGATTGTCTGAATTTACAACGTATTTGTATTAAGCAATTATGCTACGAAATCCAATAACAAAATAGAACTGGTAATGACATACAATGTATCAGTGTTCCAGCCCCTCCAAAAAAAATGTGACTACTACGTATTTGACATGAAAATCAGGTGAAATCGGTGTACGCGTGATCAAAGTTAACTTCATTGTCTGAAGGGGGAAAACAGAACGTCACTTGCTACTGAAATGAAAAAATGGTAATGAAATGATGATTGACAAACTTGAGCATAAACATAAAAGTTCGAAAAGTGGTCTCTTGTAATTCGTACAATTGTTGCACTGTAACAATTGTTTGGAGGAGGAAAATGATACATAATTTTCTGACTTCACAGTGTCAAAATATGCACTAATCTGAAGTCGACGATCAAGTTAAAATTACTCACTCTCTAAATGGCCATTTGGATGGTGGAATTAAAGAAGACTTTCAAGTCTTTTTCTTCCTTTATTTTGTATACTAAATGTACGTCAGGGGAGAAGCAATTAATATAAATTTATATTAATGTTTTGTAAAGAAAAGAATTTTTGTGGGAAAAATAAAGTGCATTGACTTCTAGTAACTTTTACTCAAAAGCCAATTGGAGAATCCGTGATAAACGTCAAACACAGATTATAATTAGCCATCAAATCAGCCATCATCATCCGTGCGGATACAATCTTTAAGAGTAGTTTGTTTGATTTCTGCCTGTTTACAAACATTTTGGTACTTGAATCCAATAACGAGTTGTTATCACATCGTTTTGACATAATCTTAAAAAGTGTAGGAACTAACCTTGTGATATTTTTACAATAATATCATCAAAATCAACAAGTAAGAAAATTTAATAAGAATAAATTACAAACCACAAACCTATACCTAATGCCGCATTTACACATTCACAATGGCGCCACCTGCAACACATTCGCGAGACATTAGTCACGCTCCTCCATCGACACGAATGACCGTTCTCTCATTCGCGCCTCTTCTTGTCATTTCTGCTTGTGTCAACCAGTCGTCTGACATCTGGCGCCATTCGCTCCTTTGACTCGTGCTACAAAACCGCTCCTGAAGGGAGCGCCACGATTGGCGAGGAGAAACTGCGAGAACACCGTTTGGACTTTCGACCCCCCCCCCCCCTCCCTGCAATTCGACTCGCCGCTATCGCGAATGTGCAAATGCGGTGTTACACGTACAGGAAAATATGGAACATATGTATTTATTGTTTGCATTCTAAAAACATGAATCATAGTCAAGTCTTCTTCAGACCGATGAAGGAATGCTCATATTCAAGGTACTTCAAATTTCCCAACATATGATGTTTTAAAAAAGAGTAGCATTCACTATCCTCTAAGCTTCCACCGTACTCCTTCGGAAGAATAGCTGGATCTATGTACTCATGCAACTGACTCAGATCAGAACGAAGAAGCGTCACCTGAATAAAGGGGGAAAATATGTGTATGCATCAATGTAAATAATTTTAGTTATTTCAGGAAATTTAAGTAAATTGTTTTTGTAATCAGAACTCTTGGATTTAAATTATCATAAGTAAGTATAAGATTTAATTATCATAAGTGTAAATTATTCTGTGAGTTGAGTAGCGGTAAGAGTAATTTAAAATTTTAAAAAATTTAATAAAGTTATAAAATATTCTATTGCAACAGTTTTATTCGTTTACTGATTTAAAGGTGGTGCAAGATCCCAAATTCTAGGAAGCCGAACAATTTTAATTTATTTCTGTAAATCCTACAGTAGATCTTTTAAAATAAAACTAAACGAACCGAATATTTAACAAAGAATACTTTACAAAACACAAAAGTGACCCAACAAAAAATTCTGTTTAAGGTTTTAAATACGCACGAATATTTTATCCAGATAATGCCTTAAATTTTCTTCCTCTGTTAAACATCACTCTCGAACTGCTATGCTACCTGTTTTAAGAAAATTTTAGTCAGCATTAAATGAGCATAATTTGTCGAAGTGATAACCATAAAACATTTCTGATAATAAAATATTTCCTTCAATAGATGTGTCAAATCTCAGCCTCATATAAATTAAAAATTTTTCCGAAAAATCTGTAAAATTATTCAAGTTTTTCACATACCTACACATACCAATTTTTATATATAGACTCGTTGACCTTTGAAATGAATTTCAAATCAAATTAAATCCAATATTTAAACAGTCGAAATATTATAGTATAAGGTTCGTAGTATTTTCATTTTTCATATTAACGTAGGAATACGTTCCTCAATAATGGTCCTCCGGAAAGGAAAAATTCAGAGTCCGCTGCGAGTTGTAATTTTGGCAGAGCGCCACAGTTATAATTTTGGTAGTGCACCAAACCCAGTAGCATTAAGCATTTAAACAGAAAAGTACCAAAATTCGTCAAAAGAATAAAAGAAAAGAGGTAAAGAACGATAAGTAATCCTACGTTAATATCCCGCGGTAATTTCTTTAGAACAGACTACCTGAAATATCTTTTTAGTAATACTTTTATGCGTTAAAATAAGAGGAGAAATTTCTTTTACTCCTTGAAGTTTCATATTTTAGAGTGAGGCGTTTTTCAACATCATTTGAAGAACTTTTAAAGGTAGGAAACATATATATTTTATGATTGCCTCATTGCCGAAAATTTACAAAAACATGATAAGCTTAAGGCATCTGCAAATCATTTTTGTTATAAATTTCGCTGTGAAATAAATTATATGAACTTACCCTGTCAGCAATTTTCTTTTTTAAAAAATCTTCGAATAGTAGCGAAACAGACATACTGAAGTGCAGTGAAGTTGAAACACACTATGCGCTTTAATCTATAAGGGTACAATTCCTAGAAACATAGTTGAAAACAATAATATTAATTTTCTTAAATTTTCTGTAAAATTTTTAAATTGATCCGGTTTAGCATAATTTTAGGTAAAATTATGCTAAGACTCCTAAAAAGACTCCTCTGGGGTTTGCTACGTCATGATTTTATTTTTTTTCAATTGAAGGAAATTTCAGAAATGAAAGCATGTAAATCGCAACATTCCCTGTCTAGACAGTGAGCAAACAGTTCGGGCGAAAAGAGCCGAAAGAAAATGTGCTCTCTATAATGGTTAAAGGAGAAATGTTTAATATATACTAAAATGGATTAAGGACTTATAATTTTAGTGCTTCTGGTAAGAAAAACCAATTCTCTATCCATTATTTAGAACATATTTCAGTGATCATTTACAGATCATAAAAAAAAACTGTTCATTTTGTTGTATTTCCGTATAATTAATTATTTAAATGTAGACAGAAAATTTTTTATCGAAAGACTAGAATAGAGGAGTTACACATTTTGTTTTCCTACATTAATAATATTTATATAATAGCTGATAACCCGTACTTCGCTACGGAGTACATTCACATTAAATATAACGGTCAATGCATGCAATTAATGCCAAAAATATGAATATGCAGTGGTTCCCAAAAGTGTTCATACACTTACGATTTTCAATGAAATAGGGGTCTATCCATAAATTAAAATGAATATTTCAGAATGGTTATTTAATAATAAGATCTATAATCTATTCTTAACAAAACTGCATGAAATATTTTGAAAACGTAGTAAAACTTCATTTTTAAGAAACCAGTAATCAAAAATTAACAAAAACTTTATCTCACAAAAGTCATCGTACACCGAAATATTTTCGGATAAATTCATAACTAAAATTATCGTCTGGCGCTTTATTTTTATTTTCGAATTTTTGTGTCATTTAAACTATCGTATAGCATTAATTTTTGCTTGCCTACTCTGTAATATTCTATTTATTATTTAAAAATGGCACGTAGTCGTAAAGAAACAACACACAGCATTCGAAAATTCATTATTTTTGATCATAGTAGAGGTAAATCAGTTCAGAATATTTCTAAATTACTTAATTTATCCCATTCTACTGTGCAGTATGTGATAAAACGCTTTAAAGAATAAAATCGGATCGAAAAAAAGATAATTCGTTAAAAAAATGTGATCAGAAATTTATAATTAGAAAATTTGTGAAAATTCCACGTTTGAGTGCTGTAAAAGTTTCTTCAGAATTTAATGAAACATTTTCCAAATCAATTTCACTTTAAACTGTTCTACGAGTTTTCAGAGTAGCTGGATTACATGGGCGTTCTGCCCGTAGAAAATCTTTTGCGAGAAAAACATTAAGCTTAGGCTTTCCTTCGCACTATCAATGATAAATAAGCCCCAACCGTATTAGAATAATGTCTTATTTACCGATGAAAGCAAGTTTAACATTTTTGGTTCCGATGGGCGTATAATTGTATGGAGAAGAAAAAATAAGGAACTTAATCCCAAAAACTTCGTAGGAACAGTTAAGCATGTCGGTGGAGGTGTCCTTGTGTGGGGGTGCACGTCAGCATCAAGACAAGGTAATTTGGTATTTTTTGAAAACATAATGAATCATGCTGTTTATATAAATACTTTAAGAGACAATTTAAAATTATCAGCCCAAAATTTGGCTATTGGATACAACTTTTTTTTATCAAGATAACGATCCTAAGCACACGGCTCTCAACGATCACCTCTAGTGTCTCTATAATTGTCCAAAAATTTTGAAAACACCACCTCAATCGCCAGATTTAAACCCAATAGAATATATTTAGAGAGAACTGGAGATTCGAGTACGAAAACATGACATTCACACGAAAAGCGAAATAAAAACAATTATGATGGGAGAATGGATGAACATTGATGCAGAAATTACAAAAGAACTAGTGCAATCTATTCCCAGACATTTAAAAGCTGCTGTGGATGCTAAAGGATATCCTACTAAACATTAATTTAATGAAATATTAGAATATTCACTAATATATAGAAATTCTTTACAAGTGTACGATGACTTTTCTGAGATAAAGTTTTTATTACTTTTTGATTATTGGTTTCTTAAAAATAAAGTTTCAATATGTTTTAAAAATCTTTCATGTAGTTTTCTTAAGAATAGATTCAGATCTTATTATTAAATACCCATTCTGAAATTTTCATTTTAGTTAATGGATAGACCCCTATTTCACTGAAAATCATAAGTGTACGAACACTTTTGTGAGCCACTGAATATATATATATATATATATATATATATATATATATATATATATATATATATGTGTGTGTGATAATAACGGCCCACCATTATATAAAGCGTATTTAAAATTACACTGTTAATAAAGCACAACCCCTTTTTCCAAAATTGGAACCTAAAAGTAAAATAAGATAAATTATATTATCCCTGCAGATCATTATACAGGCATGTGAAGTAGCTGAACTCAATAACATCCCCAGATATGAGTGTTAGAAGTTATGAGATTCTGAATGTCAGTATAGTGTCAAAAATCTTGAAGAGCCCTCGAATCACTCTAAATTTATAGGTTCTGTAACGTCAAAAACCACTTTGCAAGAATTTTATGGCCAACTTATCCTACACTCAGGTCAGGAGGTCGCGGTTCTAGCAAGCGCGGCATCTAGCAGTAAAGTCCCCGATAAACTTAAGTGGACACGTGAACTCCACGAATCTAAAGTCGCCCAATTAAAATATTAAGAAGTTTTAGGCCCTCTGGCGTAAATATCGCAAAGCACTTATTTACTATGTGCGTGAAAAGAAGATTGCTGTCTCTTGGGGTCTAACTCTCGTGGCTATCGGACATGCGGTCCGCTTTTGTCTTATAAGGTAATTCGCGCCTCGTCAGGCCAAGTCATGTGGCCGCTGCAGCTAATGCCTTCTGATAAATAAAGCACGTCTTGGAATTGGTGTATTTCATCTATGGCTCCATGTGTGTTTCTATCCAAGTTGTGTGCAGCACTTTACGGTGTGATCAACACTTCGCCCAACTGCATCCCTCCCTCGTGCCGGCTACGCCTCCGATAAGTGCTATGCCTCTCCTCCGCGGCGTGAGGTACGGGGCATCACAAGAGTCGGCTGGACCCCTGCGTCGGAAGAGAAAGTGGTTGTTTTCACACACCCCGCCAAATCTGTGTTGTTTACGTTGAGTGTTTTGTTTACGTTGTGAACTTCGTTCCAGATCATCGCGGTATATTCTCCTAGTGCTCTTTCGTACGTTATAGTGTGTAATAGATAATCGTAATGTTCGTGTTCGATACATGTGAAGGTGTTTTACGTCATTCCGAGTGAATTAAGGTTTACGATGTTCAAGTTTTTGTGTTCTACATTGCATCTGGTTTTGCTGCAACGGGAAGAAAATTGTGTAAAACGTCAGCTGCTTGTTCCTGGGCTACGGTATCAAACTTCATTTCGTGAGAATTTTTTTGCAAACTGAAAAAATGTGTAATCATCTTTTAAGAGTCAACACTTCGAGTTTCGTACTTATGTACTCAGTGTGTGTACTGCCCTGCAAGGAGATGAAAACAAGTGGTGTGCAGTTTGGTTCAATGTTCCGTCAGTCCAACGTATGCATCAATAAAAATGAAAAAATTTGTTTTTGAAATTAAAAGGTTCACTTTAAAAGAAGTTAAAGGTAGGTCAGAAAAAATAAGGAAATGAAAATGATCTAATTGATTTATAGTGATGATATGTTATTTTTGTACGGTATTTATGTGAGTGATATTTATATTATTGAAAGTTTTATGTAATATATTGATGTTTTTACGTTCTGGAAAACTGCTAATCATGTCTGAGAGTGAAGACACAATACCCCCTACCAATGCTGAATTGCCAAATGTAACCGAAGAGAGTGCTCCAATCGAGCCTAACTCAGTAATTACTAGCGCTGGTAATGTAATACCCCCTACCAATGTCAACATACCAAATGTACTGGTTCAAAGTACTTTAATGGAACCTAAATTAGTAGCCGCCAGCACCAGTACAGAATTAAAAATGCTTAGTACTGCTGAACAGCACATTATTAGTTTTGATGCCGAAGCTGGCATGAATCTGGATTCATGGCTAAACTATTTTAACCGAAAGAGTCGGGAAAGTTGTAAAACTGAGGAATGGAAAATAAATAACTTAAGTAAATATATAAAGGGGAAAGCACTTACTGTTTTCATTAATTCGTGTTTAGATGTTCAAAATTGGGAACAAATGTGTTTGATTTTGAGGGAAAATTTCATGGAAATCAAGGTAGTCTCCTTTAGCGAATTCACTAATCTTAAATTAAAGGAGGCTAAAGGGGTTACTGAGTATTTCCATAAGAAATTGGCGTGTGGTCGAAAGCTGGGATTATCAAACCCAGTCTATTAATGGAGTCTATTAATGTTCATTCTATTAATGGAGCCATTCTATTAATGTTCAATCTATTAACCCAGTCTATTAATGGAGGGTTTAACTGATGGTCTTCCTCCAAACCTTCAGCAGTTGATGGCGCTTAGTCCTCCTGCTACCCCAACAGCATGGCTCACTTTAATTTCTAAATTACTTAAAAGTCAAGAGACACATGCTGAAACTAACAGTCCCAGACCTCCACAAGCAGATAATTTCAGTCCCAGAACTCCACAAAATGATAGATTTAATTTTAGACCTGGATTTCAACGACCACCATACTATCGAAATTTCAACAGTCGCAATCCAAGTAACTTCAATAACCCATACCCAAGATTTCAACCACCAAGAACTCAATATAATAATGTCCATTCCCAAACTCAACTGTTTACATCTCCATGTAGAGAATGTACAGGGAGGGGAATACGGAATGCATATCATTGGGTGCAGACGTGCCCCTTTAGAAATGCACTTAATAATCCGATGGCTCCTCAAGTAGTGGAAAATACTGAGAGTCAGATACCTAACCTTAATGATAACAACCAGATTTGACAATTGAACGCGTATCCAGATACATAAATAAGAGACCAATTCCTTGTGTGATAGATACTGGCAGCTCCTTGTCTATCATCCCCTCGACTTTGACAACCCAACATTGACTAAAAACACAGACGTCTGAAAGACTTTTAGTAAAAAAGCAAAAGGGCTTCTCCAATTAAAGAGATCATGTTTAATTAACTTATGCATTGGAAATGTTACTAAAAAGGTAAAAATGTACGTTATAGACAATGATTTACCTTATATAATCCTGGGATTACCAGAATGTGGACAATTTCAACTAAACATTGATTGTTATTCTATGCAAATTTATCAAAATGGACTAATAATTCCACGTAATAAAATGTTTGTGTGTACACCAATGTCATTTCATATTAATAATAATTAGTCCAAATGTGTAAATCTTAAACCAAATGTAAGTCAAAATGTAAACAATGTAGGTACTGAGTTGGTTCACATTCCTCTGACCTCTGAAAACAATTCTGAAAATTTCCAGACTGTCAATAGAGAGAATGGTGAACTCAATTCTTTACTGTATAAATATTCGCATATATTTTCTAAAGACAAGTATGATATAGGGTTAATTAGGGTTGAACCCCAGCGTGTTAGACTTACGTCTGAGCTTCCTGTGTCCTTAAGACCTTATCGTACTTCTCCTAAAGAAGAAGAGGAAATAAAAAGCCAAATTGAGAAATTGTTACAAGCAGGTATTATAAGAGAAAGTAGTAGCTCATACTCATCCCCCGTCACTTTGGCTTTTAAGCGTGATGAAGGAAAGCGTACAAGATTATGTATAGATTTTAGAAAATTAAATGCAATTACAAAAACAGATGCTGAGCCTTTACCCCGCATAGATTGCCTACTAGACAAATTAAGTCAAGCTAAAATATTTTCAACACTAGATTTAACTTCAGGCTACTGGCATATTCCAATTCACCCTCAGGATATTGAAAAACTTGCCTTTTCAACAAGTTTCGGATTATTTGAATGGCTTCGTCTACCTTTTGGCTTAAAAAATGCCCCAGGAATCTTTAACAGAACCATTCGTAGAATTTTGGCTAAATATCAGATTAACTTTGCTTATAACTATTTCGATGATATTATTATTTTTTCTTCATCTGAAGAGGAGCATTGGCAACACTTACAACAAATTTTTGAAATCTGTAAGAAAGAAAACATTAAACTTAAATTATCTAAATGTGTGTTCGCCAAAGACAAAATTAATTTTCTTGGTTATGAAGTTCAACAAAGAAAAATTACTCCAAATAATGCCAACATTGATAGTATTCAGAAGTTACAACCTCCTAAGAACATAAAGGAGTTGCAACTTTTCTTAGGATCTGTCAATGTATATAATAAGTTTATCCCTAAGTATGCTCAAATTCGGTATCCATTAAATAGACTTTTGAAAAAAATGTTAAGTGGAATTGGACAGAAGAATGCCAGAGTGCATTCGAAAAATTAAAACATGTGTTAATTTCTAAACCTGTTCTTCAATTATATGATCCTAAATTACCATGTCATGTATATGTTGATGCCTCAAAAAATGCAGTTGGAGCTGTGTTGAAACAGCCTGATGCCTCTAATATATTACATCCTGTTGCATATCATTCAAGGACTTTACGTAATTATGAACAAAATTATGCTATCACGGAATTGGAATGTTTGTCGATTGTGGATGCTTTAGACAAATTCTACTATTATCTCCATGGCCAAAAATTTGTCATTCATACTGACCATGCGGCTCTTGTTTGGCTCAAAAATGTAAAAAATCTAAGAGGTCGGTTATTCCGCTGGTCCTTAAAACTCAGTATGTTTGATTATGAAATCAAATACCAAAAAGGCTCCACAAATGTCGAAGCTGATATGCTCTCAATGCATCCTGTTTCCCAACATCTTCAACATACTGTACATTTATTAGACTTGGATGAAATTAAAACACAACAGAAAAATGACAACCTTCATGATCCAAAGTATCAAGAGATAAATGATGTAATCATATTAAAAAGAAAAATCTACATAAAATTGTTGTTCCTATGTCACTACGTTTAAAATTGTTACAAAAGTGTCACGATCAATTTGGTCATCCTGGTGTACAAAAAATGCTAAACTTGATTACCCCTCAGTATTATTGGCCTCATATAACTGAGGATAATGCAAAGTTTGTCAAACACTGTGCAACATGCCAATTTAACAAGAAATCAATATTGAAAAAATTTGGACTTATGCAAATTGTACATCCAACAGATAAACCTTTTGAATGTATTTCTGTTGATACTGTCGGTGGTTTTAACTATTACAATTCTACAAAAAAATATCTCCACATTGCAATAGACCATGCAACAAGATATGTGTGGGCATTTCCTTCTAAAAGTGTCAGCACAGAAACGTATGCCAACTGCCTTAAGCAAATATTCCAAGTTCAGGTACCAGAGAAAATTCTAACGGATAGGAATGCAGCCTTTACTTCATCACGATTCAGGAGATTCCTTCAAAATTATAATGTGAAACAGCTTTTGACTTCAGCACATCATCCTCAGACCAACGGTAAAGTGGAGCGAGTGAATCAATCAATAGTAAGTAGGCTAAAATGTAAAGTCAATTCTTCGTCCACTAAAGTTCCTTGGACACGTTTGTTGGAACAAGTCATTACCGAATATAACAATAGTCCCCATTCAGTTACAAAATTTACCCCTGCATACTTAATGTTGGGCAAGCAGCCTTATGACTTCCCTATAAATCAAACTAATTACCCTCCAGTGGATGAAGCTCGAAAACTAGCAAAACAAAGGACAATAGATTATCATAATAAAAACAAAATTAGGTATGATGCTCGCTTTGTACCCTCTAAATTTAAACCTGGTGATGCTGTAATCTTAGAAGAATTTTCATATCCAAATACCCGTAAACTTTCAGCCCCTTATTCTGGCCCTTACAAAATTTTAAAACAGTGTTCTGAAGTGACTTATGAAATAGATAAGCCAAATCAATATAATAAGAGGTCTACTGAAATTGTACATGCATCCAAGTTGAGATATTACAATCCACCTGCCGAATTTAAATTATACCATGAATGAGTCAAACCTAATACTTTAATCTTCCGTAATTCTCTCCTTCTCTAAGCACTTTCCTGTCGTCCCATTAATTTAAATATGAAAAAGTCTCGGTTGAGTGTAAGAGAACCTCGCCAATATAGAAAAATTTTCCTCTATATTTTGCGTTGTAATACTACATATTTGAATAAAGTTACACTTTTTATAATACCTATATTAAACTTGTGTATTAATATATTGTATTTCATATTAACATATTATATTTTGTATTGCCATTTTGAGAGTTATTTGAATTTAATTATTGAAGTATTATTAGTACCACTTCAAAATATTGAATTAGTTGTATATCAAGTATTCTATTTTTGTATTCCAGTTCTTCATATTACTTTACAGTTGGAAATATCTTAAGGTTTTCCACGTTCTTAAAGTTTGAAGCTTCATGTGTAATATGGATATTCCAAAGACTTTTAAGAAAAATATTGATATGTTGTGTTTTTTTTTTGTTAAATTTTGTGTATTGATTAACAGTATTAGCAGCTATGTCTCAATTTATATAATGTGTTTTTCGAGTAATGTTGTTTATTGTGTATGTAAAGTAAGGCTCCAAGGACAGTATGCGAACAGCGAGGTCAAGATTTTGATAAACTCATCCCTTTAACTTGTAACCTTCTTTTCTAAATTTAGTAAAATGTTCTCACCTGAAGGGAAGCCTTGCTCGAGGAGCTAGGGCCCGGCCCCTCTCGCAAGTCTTTTTCCCAAAGGGGGGGATATTGTGATAATAACGGCCCACCATTATATAAAGCGTTTTCTTAAAAATAAATGCCATAAGTGCTATGCCTCTCCTCCGCGGCGTGAGGTACGGGGCATCACATATATATATATATATATATATATATATATGTATATAATAAATACAACGATCAATTTATGCAATTGATGTAAAAAAACGAAAAAATATATTTATAAAAAAATCGTAGCGGATGTTTTTATAGGCAAAATAATGCAGAAGATAATATTCAAATTAAATCTAATAGAACATACTAAAGAATATAGTAAAGTTAATATAGTACAGTTTGATTAACATTTCAATTACTGTATATTATTATATTTTTGGATAATGTCGAAACGTCTGCCGCATTAGCAAGAAAGTATTTTTGTCTATTTCGTTGTTATGCACGTGACGCGAAATTAAAAGAAAAGAAACCACGTGATCAGCATAATAAATTAAATTCTAAATTTTAATAAATTTTAATTAATTAAATTTTAATAAATTAAATTCTAAAAATTAATCTATAAAAATTCACCAAAAAATCAGAAAATGGAGGTAAAGATTCGAAAAAGATTTCATTTTACAGGAATTTGTGTGATATTTATCGCGAAATAAATTTCGTAACCCTCAGATTATTATTTTAAATGCAAACTTTAAAAAATGTTACAAAAACAGCTGAAAAATTTAATTTAAAAAAATCTAAGAATTTTTCAAAAATCTCTCTTAGTGCACCCCTACACTATAAGAAGAACCTCCATGCAAAATTTCAGCCCTATGTCCAGCGGTTTAGTCTGGGCGTCATATGTCAGTCAGTCAGTCAGTCTATATATGTATATAGATTGTAGCACGGAACAATCTATATATGTATATGGATTGTAGCAACATCGCTATAATCTTTTATGTCCTCGACTCAACTAGACAATTCTCTCAATCTGTGAATTTCTGTGTGCATAAATATTCTTCTCATTAGAAAGAAAGGAGCAGAGGACGTGGGGCAATGCGATTTAGCATTGCCCCACGTTTATATATATATATATATATGTATATATATATATATATATATATATATATATATATATATATATATATATATATATATATATATGTATATATATATATATATATATATATATATATATATATATATATATATATATATATATATATATATATAATTCTCTTGACTAAGTCTTAAAGTATGGTACCGGCTTGGAGGGAGTAGTACTGGCCAACTATAAGGAGCCCCCTTAAAATAATGGCCAGCAATATTGCAGTGTGAGTTAGGGCGGACGTCAGCATTGACCACTATTGGTCTGGTGTCCACAAGGTGTTCTCTGCCCGGTAATTCACATTCGGCCGAATGTCTAGTAACGACAAGTGCCTCCGCATTTGAGAAATATTCCGTCAATAAATTTTCAGATGCACTTCAGAAATATATTCTTTAGTTCCTCCCTCTCACCCATCATAGTAACTTGAAAAAGATAAAGAAGTAGACTTGAAAGAGATAAAAATATCCAAATACAGCACATCTGCCATTCCTACAAAAAATAAAGTATGAAAATGTGACTTGAAAGGGATACCTTTTAATATCACTTTGCAGTTGTAATATTGATTAAGGTTCTTGAAGGATTTATACTCTTGATATTATTACTATATTACATTATTCTTAATTAATACTTTACTTGTAATTTGAACGTTTCATAAAAATTTGTCAGATGAATGAGGTTTTGTCACTACAATTTTCCAAACTATCCATAACTTGAGGTTGCAAATCATGTGATGCCATATATCGCTTACCGCTCACCTGCATAAGCTTTGTCCAGAGTCTAATCAATCTTGGATGTAGCACTTGAGTTACATGGCTCAAACCTGTACCCGCAAAATCCCAAAGGCTTACGGTTCCGTCAATTTGAACATGAGGATTCATAGTGACGATATCAGATACAAAATTATAGTACTGAAGTAATTCACGTATATTTACTTCATCAGCTTTCCAATTACCTGCAAAACAAGAGTTATTTTTAAAGAAATGTCCTCATTTCTACATTTAAACTATCTTATCCTTTTTTAGTTTAAGCACTTTGATATTTCTCCATTTTGTTTCATCATTCATATTAGTAGTAAATCCTGTTTAAAAAGTTCTATAGATATCAAACATGACTGTGCCCTTCAGGACTTTGCTATGTTTATAAAAGACTGCACTCTCGTGAAATAAATCAAGGAATCCTCCCCTCTTTTTGTTACAGACTACTAAAAGGAAGTTATATGATTATTCTGTTGCCGAACGTTCAGACAATGAGTCCATCTCTGCGTGTTGAAAATACTCATGGCTAGCACATCGTAACTCTGCCAGTGCAACCATATCTAACGTTTAATACCGTTTACGGCATGAATAGGTAACATTTCAAAATAACATGAAGATTTTTCAGTCATATCACGGATTCTGGGTAATGGAAATGTTATATATATTTTAATACTCATCTTGAAATCATTATCCTTCAATACATGTGTATTTACAGTGAGATAATTTTGCACTGATCAATTCGAAATTTTGTTATAAAAAAGTTTAAATTCCTAGTTTTCAACTCAAATTGCAATTTTCGTGAAAACTGCCCAATTTCTATATCAAATGCCATATTTTACACATTTAAGCATAAGAAAAGTTTTGAAAATAGTACTAAATTCTTTCGTAATCAAATAATTTAAGGGCTATAATGTTTTTAATCATTTTATAAAGTTAAAGAAAAACACTTTTTTTGAGTATGATTATTCCTTCAGAAAATATATTTTCGGAACTTTTACTCTCAGTAGAAAATTTTTTTTGTCACTGTAACGGAACAAAGGAACGCTACCCAGAACCTCATCGAGATACTCGCTATGAATTGTTTATTTATTTATTACAAATGCCTAAATGATTGACTACGACGCCATTAGTTCTCAGATAAAAGGCGAGCCTGCTGGCCACTCATTTAAGGGGGCACCGCATAGGTGGCCAGCATTAACCTTTAAAATCCGGTCCCGAAATTTAGAACTGAGTCAAGTAACGAGACCGGAACACTTGACCCCACACCTCCAGAGTTAAATTTGAGAATTTGGAGGACATTGCAGACACGACAGATTTTACGTAAACCGACGACCTATAATGAACACGGCGGTGGATTTGTCAGTGACGGGCACCGAACCAATTGAGTTCAGATCTCTGGTCTGCTTCCTTTGCCAACTGGGCCACCGCTGCCCCTACGATGAATTGTAGATATATACTTTGTTAATAACAAAATTGCTAAAAACACTATTCAGCTTCATTGAAAATATTTTCAGAATTTTTACTTTCTTCCAGACTCTTTTCATGAAGTTTCCCATTATAACGCTTGCTATAGATTTTTAAGTGTAGTTTATGTTCAATGGCATGCATTCAATCATTAGCGATATCGCATTACTTTACCAACTCGACCCGGAAATTGGTTCTCACCCATGAGTCTTTAAGTATAATAATCACTGATGTCTTTAAAAGGATCCCAGACATTATGTCAAATTCTCAAAAAAAAAATCTGCCAACTACAGTCATGTGCTTCCTTTAAAAGCATATCCCCGTGTATTTATCTAGCAGACTCATTTTAGGATATCAGACTCCTCTCAAGAGTTCACAAGGCTATGACAAATATATTTACTTATAAAACAAAATTAGAATTTTATGTGAAGTGAAAAATTTATGATTACCGAATTTTATCATTAATATAATGTTTCCTTCTCCATCTCCGTGAGGCATCATATGGCCAATTTTCCTGTTTAGCATTGGTTCAATGCTAGGAAGCATGTGGTACAGATCAGGATATTCGTTTCTCGTTGCATAAAAATTCCGGAGGTGTTTGTATGCTTCTTTGCAGTTGAATTTCCTAAATCGCAAGTAGCGTAGCAAGTAAGCGTCGTCCATTCTGTATGTAATATATTCATCTCCTGCAAACATAAAGAGATTACAACAACTTAAAAGAATTTCGTATATTTCAATATAATAATAAAGTTTTCTGCGAAAGCTCTTAAAACTTTACGATAAATTTTACTAGTAAAATTACTTATTTATGTGCTTACTGTATGGTACTGTATATTTGATGTATTTACATCATGATTTTTTTCACTTTGTGGTATTATTTGACTGTAATTCTAGACTATAAAAAAATTGTTCAGTATTGCGGTATTTGTAAGAATTTCGATCCGCCGTGATGGGTGGATATAAAACTTTTATATTGCAATTTAGTGTAGGGAAAGAATAAAAGATTAAAAAAAGACCATTTTCACAAACAGCCCAAAACGTTACATTTCATGCTTACTATTTCTCATCGATGTATAGATGGGGGACGAGATAATTCGAACAACTGTGAGATAAGAGAAAAGCTTTATTAATAGTGGTTGGATCAACTTTTGATATAAGCACACATTCTGTGCTATATGGGAAGGATGCGTAGAGCTAATACACAATATTTAATAAATTAGGGCTTGTGGCGGCCCTGTGGTACAGCACAATGGTTTTCGGTGCTAAAAGTGCTCGGATCAAATCCCTGCGTCGCATAACGAAAAATGTCTCAGTTTCTGTCGTCCCTTCATATCAGGTAATGCTGTCAGCCTATAGGGTACCCCTATAATAAAATGGAAAGTAAACTGTTGCGTAGTATAGGCAATTGTTCGAAGAAAATTGCCTCCGCATTCTTTAAAAAAATATTTAATGGAATAGGAAATCATTCATCCTTGAGAGCAGTCTATAATTCTGAAAGTTTAGCTGAAGGTGGAAATCCAGCACGAAGGTTGGACTAAAAATATACCACAAATGTTCAATAATGCTTAAGTCAGGAGACTGATAGAGTCAGACCGAATTTCATACTTTATTTTCATACTCTTTGGACTTATCGTCATCCTCATGATTGAATACACCTAGCAGAGTGGATAGGCACGTTGATGTCTTAATAAAGCAGACACTCTCCACGGGATAAAGTGTAGAGAAAACGATGGATATTATCCCCCAAGAATACTGCGATAATTAGTGGCTCTGATCTAACCATGCGGGTTGCAAGTGGTACAAAACCTCACCAAGATATCGCCTCCCCCCCATACCATGATGGAGCCACCTCATCAGATTTCGCACCATTCACAGTCGGCAAGAAGCAGTCACGAGTAAAAGCTTCTGTGAGTGTTTTCCACACATAAAAGCTCCCGGTGGTCTTAAATAGGCTGAATCTTAATTCATCTGGCATGACTTGTTGTCACTGCTATTGGGTCCAGTTTCTGTGAGCTCGACATCATTGACTTCGAACCACTGAGCATGACGTGATATCACCAACGGTTTACGAATTTCCACTCCATAAATGATCGCAACATGGAGTTTCCCTTTTGACAGTTTTTGCTGAAACGGGGTTCTGCAGATGATTGTTCATTTCGGATGTTATCTCGGATAACGATTGTTTGTGCTTGTGCGCCACTACGTTCTTCAAGAATATCCAGAACTTGACTAGCAAGGACGGTTGGTCATCGACCGCCGAGAAGTCGCATGGGTATCGCAAGGTGTCCCCGAAGGAAACTGAAAATGTGGTTTATACTTGTAGCCCCAAGGGGGCTCCCCCTAAATGTTGTTTGTATTTTTTATTACTCATGTACTTTTTTAACTACAATACTTTAAAATTAGTTGCACTGGAGTCATTTTAGTTTTTTCCATGAAGTTTGCACTTGTACAATGAATTTTAAGCTGTTGTTAAAACTCCAGTTAATGTTTTCTCTTATCACAGAACCGACAACTCCTCGTGGTGGGCCCTAGGAGCGAGGGGCGTAACTAGGCTGGGGCAACGGGGTCAAGCCCCTGGGGACCCCAAAGTAAAAAAATGAAGGTAAAATAATATAATAATATTTCATTCGTATTCGTAATCGTGTTGTTTCGCTCTTTTCTTTTCGTATTGTATTTTCAGATGAATTCCGCAAGGTTTGGTTTTTTTATTAATACGAGTAACGTTGACGCTGTCGGAATCTATGAACATGCCCCAACGGACCGACCAGCGTTGGACAGCATAGAAATTACCACCCACTCTTCTCAGAAAAGGGGCTTCCTATCGACTCCTTCCACTTGGCCACCTGCAATAAAGAGTTACCAGGCATGGCAAGTAAGAGACAAAACGCCTTCTGAGAGGGAGTTGGCTTGCGACAATTTGAGTCCCCGTAGATTCGGTGTGTGGGAGGACAAAGGAAGATGACCCTGAGTGGAGAGAGAGATCATGACGGAAGAGAACAGTCTATCGAGAAAGCAAGCTGATTGGTTGATTCTTACTGTTAGATTTTTAGGTTTGATTCCGGTAGGGGCAAACTGTCCGGGTGAAATTCCGAGCAAATCCGAAGGAGAGTGAGAACTTGCAGTTAAAGACCATGGATGGTCTTAGTTAAGCAATTATCTCAATATAGTATTACTATTATTAACTAATTTCTCTTAAAAAGCCGTTTATTACCGAGGTTTCACCGAAAAGTAGCAAAAAGAATTATTTTCGCATTTATTCGCTCATATCGGTAAATTTCCCATTTAATCGCATCTATTTCTTAAATACTTGCATATAACAACTATGAAAAGGGCTTATAAAAGTTGTTCTTCAAAAAGGCACGTAAAAAGGAGGAAAGAGGCTGAAGCAAAAAAGGGTTCTTTTTGTATGTCAACCTGTCTAACTCAGCAACCCACCGAAGATACAGAATACAATACAGAAGAAACAAGAGGTGAAAAAAAAAATTAAGTAAGGTTAATGGTACATTAGTTTAGATAGTAATTTAAAGGTAACCTGTGTTAAATTTATATTTATAATTTAATACTTATGGTGATAAAAATAAATAAATTAACCTAATACAGTAAAGTCTCCTATAACGCGGTGCTTTAAAAGGACGATTTCCATATAACGCGGAAAGGAAATTGCAACAGCTCTCCAACAACGCATTTTTCGTACACGAACTTTCCAACAACTCAAATAGCTTCAAAAATGTATCTATCGCAGCACTTATTTGATGTGTTAAATTTTTGTAGTTGTCATGTATGGGGTATTTTCCTGTTTATCAATTTCAGTTATCAGGGAATTTTCCTAAAAGTGATCAAAAAGCAAAGCTTTACTCTTTTTTGATTTATTCTAAAACTGCCTTTAAATGGGTTCAGACGTATGTGTAATAAAGTTATTTTGACTTGTTTAATTTACGTTACTTGTTCAATTACATTTGAACGTACAGCATTAGAGAAGATCTGAGTAAAATTTTATTTGTCGTAATACAAGTATCAAACTGGTTCTAACTTTGTCTTGCTTGTTCTAACAGGCATCGTTATGGTCGGTCACGCTTCAACGCGTTCAAAGTAGCGCCAGTTTGGTTTATTAATTATAATTTCAATTTATTTATTTCCAAGATTCTAAATAAAGCGGTACGAATTTATTTAATTTGTATCATTTCTGAGTTTCTTATAACGCGGCATTGGTTTCCATCGAACGCATTTTCTGATTTGAATTAATTCTGATTTTCTTATAACACGGTTTCTATATAACACGATACGAATTAATCGCGTTATAGGAGTCTTAAGTGTAGACCGTTCTGTATATCACGGCTGATCACTTTGGTCGAAATGATACTAGGTGCGCATTTTTAGTTAATTCCACTAATATACATTTGTGGAATATTGATTAGTTCGAATACTGAATGTATTAGGTTATAAATCGGGCATTATACACTATCTACCAATAAGTATTTGGACACCTATGATAGAAAAAAGTAATTTATTCATATTCAAAAGTTGGTAGAGCCTCCACGAGAGGCAGTTACAGCCTCAACCCTCTGGGGTATGCTTTCCACAATTCCTTGTATGACGTCTACTGGTATTTTCTTCCATTATGCTTGATGTAGAAGACATGTAAGTTCCTTCACCAATTTTGAACGGTTGTTGCATGCCTTAATTCGGCGATCCAACACGTCCCAGAGGATCTCGATAGGGTTCAGTTCTGGACTCTGGGCAGGTCAGTCCATTAGGTTAACCCCATTGTCACCATACCAATCCATGGTGCACCTTTCAACATGACAGCTGGCATTGTCGTCCTGGTAGTAACATGGGCCCATCCCATAAAACTGCCACAACGTAGTAAGCACGTTGTCATCCAGAATAGCGCAGTATACGTCGGCGTTGAGCTTACCATGAATTGGGACCAAAGGTCCCAGTCCATACCAGGAGAAACACCCCCAGACCATAAATCCCCCTCCACCGAAGTTTACTGTGGGCACTATACATTATGACAGGAGTCGTTCTCCAGGCAGACGCCAGAAGCAGACTCTGCATCGGAACGGAAGAGGGTGAACCTTGATACGTCGCTCCAGAGAACCCGTTTCCATGGATCTACGGTCCACTTTCTACGTGCTTTGCACCATATTAACCGAGCAGCGCGGTTGGACTTTGTGATCAAAGGCTTATGGGCGGCAGCACTACCTTGAAAACCAAGCACATGTGCTTCCTTACAGATGGTATGCCCCGGAACAACACTCTCGGGTGCATGTTGAAACTCCTGGAGTATGAGGGACATCGGTTGGGTGCGGTTCTTCCGAAAGTGAAAAATACAGAAAAATGTGATTTTCAGGCATGTGGTTTTAAAACATTGTCCGGGGGAGGACCTCCACCCCCCCCCCTCTCTTGCAAAGGGGGCCCTTCATCAGTCTATGGCCGAGGTCCCCAAAGCAGCCAGTCTGTACCTAAGAACATCTATCCTTCTCACTCAGCATTCTCTTAGCTGCACTGTTGTGCTTTGCAAACGTCATCTTACCGTCTCTCGTGTACGCAGTCGTAACGACTGATACTGAGCTCGTGGCACACCCCATAAGTTTTCCTGTTTCCGTCACCGAGTCTGCAGTTAAATACGCTCGAGAAATTATGCCTCTTTGAAACTTTGTCAGGTCTGTCATTGGAGCGTCTTTCAGAGAGTACGATAGACGCATCCAAAACCTATGACTGCTGTTGAGACAATGAAACCTTTCCCTTAGGAGCCACTAGGGGAAAAAGTTCTGCGTCAGGTGGTGGGCCAGTTCTGCAGGTGGGAAATTCGTCGTACTTTTCCTTAAATGTTTATATTATTTAGTCGACCCTATGTATTTACTGTATAGTATATTTTTTAATGTATTTACGGTATGATTTTTTACTGTATGGTTCCAAAACTCTCAGGTTTTTTGACAATAATTCTACAGAGGCTGTTCGCACATTTTTTTAGACGATTTTGGTAAGCGGTAATAAAAAAGAGCTTGCTGCAAAAGAAATAATTGCAATTGTACTATATTTTTAAAAGTCGAAATTATCGTGTGCGGCTTGAAAATTTTGTTTTTATTCAAAATGGCGTTTTTAACAAAGCAGTGGTTCGAAAGCTACATTTATGCTCTTTCCGAAAAGAAATATGCATACTCCGTTATCCAAAAACGATGTGAGAGCCATGATTTTGAGATATCTAAAGCGTCGATAGGTAATATCGTCAACAAGAAAGGAAAAAAAACATCAAATTGGAGCCTCAAGTGGGACAAAAATTCCAAACAAGTATCCAAGGAAAAAACGGACATCTTCGACTATTGCAAAGGTACGTTGTTTAATGTTAAAAGAAAATCCCCCTAGTCAAAGGACAGTTGCAAAATCATTAAAATGCTCGGTGTCCACTGTAAACAAAATGATAAACGTTGATTTAAATCTTAAGAAAGCGAAAAAACGCAATGTGCATCGTCTTCTTCCAAATCATATCACTGATCGCAGGACACGCTGCAGAATTCTATATGAGAAACACTTATCCAAGGAAAAATGGAAAACAACTGTCACAATAGATGAATCATGGGTGTATTTAAACGATTGCAACAAAAAAGGAGCCATTTATTATCATAAAAGGGGAGAAAAAAATTTAAGTACATTGTTCAAAGAATCGAAAGAAAGTTTTTCTAAGGGATTCATGATTGTTGCTGGTTTTTCTTATAATGACAAGTTAAAAATAAAGAGAGTGGAAAAAAATGTCAATATTAACTTCAAATACTACCAGGAACATATTTTATCGCCATTTTTTCTGAATGAAATACCATCGCTTTACCCACAGTGCCATCAATCTATGAGACTCCATCAGACAAAGCTAGCAGTCACACATCAAAATCCACTGTAAATTTCCTAAAAGAAATGAAACAAAAAACTGGTATCAAGGCCATACCCTTCACTGCTATCCCTACTAAATCTCCCGATGTATCACCTATGGATTTTTGTGCTTTCGGACTTTTAAAATCTGCATTATCCAAACGTCGTCCCAAAACCCTTACAGGACTCTGGAAATCTGTTCAGGAGGAATGGGATAGAATACCTCTTCTGACACTTCAAATAGCATTATTATCCTGGAAATTGGGGTGTCGAAAGATAGTTCAGAATAAGGGATGTCAAATAGAACATTCAAAACACAAGAATTTTATGTAATTTAGTTTTGTGAATACAATATACATCGTCTAAAAAATGTGTGAACAGCCTCTGTATAACACAGATAAAGTTGTTAAGTGGAGTCATATTTATATAAATTACGTACCCCTGTCATGAGTAGATATTAAAAAGAAATTAAAGTTAGTACGGAAAAACAATAAAATAATCAATAAGTATAAAATAATCAATAATGAATAAAAAAGCCCTCTGCCCAATAAGTGCAAAAGGGGCGGGATAAGATGGCCCCGGTAAACGGACAGCAGCCCCTCCAAGAGAAAAGAAAACCGAAAAAAGTTCCAGAGATTTCGCTGGCTGTTTTTCTAGATTTCTGACGATACAGAGTCCCAATAAAACTGCCTCTCAGTGTATCGGTAGTGCCGGCAACCCGACATGATGATCTTGAATATGACTTGTATTTGGCCTCTGTCGTCGAAGCAATTTTTCATCGCTGTATTCTCCAACAATATTAAGTGCCGCCCGATAGACTCTAAAAATAATTACTTTGACCAAATAGGTTGCCTCCAGGCCCAGATTTCCGCATGGGCAAGTGGGGCACTTGCCCAGGGCCCCCAAATTTTTGAGGCCTCCCTAATTTAGTATTAAGATGTACATATTTTTGACAATTTCTTATACGTACTCAAATTAAATACGGTTTCCGTAATTTCTGTCTCAATGACGTCATTAATAGTTGCGTATGTGACGTCATCAGAGGTTTGGTCACATCTAAACTTCCTTTTTTTCCCAATCAAATATGCAATTTGAAACTCCACCCTCTGAATTTGAATATTTCTTTCTGGTTGGTTAACATTTACAGCAGGGACTTTAAGTGTTGTGTTATCTCCATGGTTTTTCATACTAGTGAAAAACATGGATTAGAAGAATCTGGCAATGCTTAAATGTTTTATCTTGAAGATTATCATGTGATTTTAGTTAATGTTAGATGCAGTAAATTTTCTAGCGTTTTTGTAGAGATTCAGAAATTTCAGAATGTCTGTTAGGAATTAATTATGTGGCTCTGTTAAACGAAAACTTAGGAAACAAAGAGAAGAACAGCAAAAAAATTGGCTGGATCTATTTCAAAGTATTTTGAAAGTAATTGTGCATCATCCTCATCGTTATCGAAGGATAACGATGACAGCAACATTCATTATAATGTTTCCCAGGATGGCTCTGTCCCCTGTGATAATCCCACATCTGAAAATTTTGTGCAGAATGACAGAAAAATTGAAGAAGATCATATTTGTTATGGAGGAGATCCTGCACTATGGTTGAAAAGAGATGAAAAAATGATAGACTTCTTTCTTTCTAAGCCTCCAAATCAAAATTTACACATTCTGCCAGAGACTGAAAGGCAATTTGTCAATGTTAAGAGAAAATTGACAGAAGGACATTTTTACCGCATAAATCAAAACTCTGAAAAAGTTCTCCGAAAGTGGTTGGTTTTGTCACCATCAACAAAAAATTTATATTGTTGGGTGTGCAAATTGATGATGAAAAACGGTTCTTCAAATCAGTTTATAACTGGCTTTAATGACTGGAAGCATGCGTCTACAAGACTCTCTGAGCATGTGAACTCCATTCATCATAGACAAGCTGTTCTTCAGATGTCACAACCCATGGATGTAGCCTCTAGAATTGACTCATCATTGATGGATCAGTGTAATGAAGAGTCAAATTACTGAAAAGCTGTTCTAAAAAGAGTTGTTGCTGTTGTAAAGTTTTTATCACAGCGTGGTTTGCCATTTTTTGGAAGCAATGAAGCAATTGGTTCTAAGTTAAATGGTAATTTCTTAGGATGTATGGGGCTTATATATCAATTTGATTCATTTTTATCTAGCCATCTTGAAAAATATGGAAATTCGGGATCAGGAAAAGTGAGTTATTTATCATCAACTGTTATTAATGAGTTTATAACAATAATGTCAAAAAGGGTATTAAAGCATATTGTTAGTGAAGTTTTAACATCCAAGTACTTTTCAATAATTGTCGATTCAAAACCAGATATTACCCATATTGATGAGTTATGCTCTATTTTACGGTATGTGATTGATGAGAAACCAGTGGAACGTTTTTTGAAATTTTTTCCAATCCATAGCCATAGATCAGAAGCTTTAGCTGAAACAGTACTAATAAATCTGAAAGAACTGGGTATTGACATTAAGACTGTCGTGGCCAAACTTATGACAATGCTGCGAATATGTCAGGAAAGTATTCTGGGCTTCAAGCACGAATAAAAGCTATAAATCCACTGGCTGAGTTTGTACCCTGTTCAGCACATTCTTTAAATTTAGTTGGTGCCAATGCAGTACAGTCCT
The DNA here is from genome assembly GCA_907164885.2 of Dolomedes plantarius. NCBI lineage: Eukaryota > Metazoa > Arthropoda > Arachnida > Araneae > Dolomedidae > Dolomedes > Dolomedes plantarius. The sequence goes on along the minus strand of OU015498.1, from coordinate 143,578,758 downwards.
GTAGTACCGTTCTAAGGTGTTTTTTTCCTTGGTACAGAATATTTATAATTTCTTTTCAGTTTCCACACTTCGTTGGCAGAAACTGATAGAACAAATAGAAAATGATGATGGAAACTTTTCAATAAAAAGCTGTTGCCCTACACGATGGAGTGCCGATGCTTCAGCAGTCATGTCTTTGAAGAAAAATTACAGAAGTTTAGTACATGTTCTGGACATGTTATCCACTAGTCAGGAAGAAAATGCTTCCACGAAATCAGAAGCTGCAGTTTTATGTAAAAAAATGAAAAAATTTGAAACAGCATTGAATATAATCGTATGGGATACTGTGCTACAACGGCTAAATCAAACAAGTACTGAGCTTCAAAAAGTAAATCTCAATTTATCTGAAGTAGGCCCTTTATATCAATCATTGATTGATTTTACGCAAACTGTCCGTGACAATTTTATAGTATATGAAAAATTTGCAGAGGAACTATGTGGTGAAAATCACAATTATGAAAACTTTCAAAAAAAGAAAATACCACTGAGTAATGATCTTTGTGCACTTAATGCACCTGAAGTGCAATTAACAGCACGAGAACAATATATATCTATGTGCCACTATGCTTTGTGTGACTCTCTAATTTCGCATCTTTATGAACGGAAAGAGGTATATGAAATAGTAACTCAAAAATTTGCTTGTTTAATCAATTTAAAATGCTCTTCAAATCTACTTGAAGAATCAGCCTTTTTAGAAAAAATGCTATGTATCTGACTTAGCAGACACTTTTTCTGATGAATTGCTACAATTTTCATCAATAATACAAGAAAATGATACTTTGTTGCATATGTTAAACAAAGCTCAGAAATTTAAAGAAACATTTCCAAATGTTGAAACTGCTTTAAGAATTTTTTTTAACTATACCCGTGACAAACTGTTCAGGAGAAAGATCATTTTCTGTTTTGAAGAGGATAAAATCGGCAGTTCGAAACAGTCTTCTGCAAGAAAAACTTTCATCACTTGCTTTATTACATATTGAATCTGAAATAACAGTGAAACTTGAGTTTGATGATGTTATTCATGATTTTGTAAATTTAAAAATGCGTAAGAAAATATATATTTAGATAGTTATGAGTTATATTGTTTCATCTATCTACTTTTTTTTGGGGGGGAGGGGTTGTAATGTAGCAGGCCTCCTCGTGGTGTATCCTGTTTAATACTAAATCTGCTACAGCCTTTGCCATTTCCTTGCAGTCTCATAGCTTTATTTGGAGACTCCCATGAAGGTTTTTAAAAACTGTCCTTCCAAGGTCATGGACAATCCTGGTTTTTAAGTTCTTTACCAGAGAAGTGCTCAACTTTCCCTCCTCCCCAGTGTCGAGGGAGTGGTGGGTTTTAGAGTCATCACCGGGCGTAATTTAAAAAAAGGTAAGTATAGTTTTATCAAAAATTTATATCCACATTAATGTGGTTGAGAGTATAATGATGGAAACAGTCAAAGATTTTGACCTATCTAATTATAAAAGTTTTAATTTTATTTTACTACTCTTGCAAAAGATATTTCCATTACTTTTAGCAATATTAGATTATTTTTTTAGCAACATGAAGGCTGAGAAGGATTCAAATACTGATAATTTGATTGTTATCATCACTTCCAAAGTTTGTTTATAGATGTTTTTTGAAATTCAGTTGCAAAATCAAGTCTGTATTGAGAGTATAGGATTATAGATACTGCTCTCCACACACAAAAAAAGGTGTGATGCAATGTGATGTGAAAAGAGGAAAAAGTCCAGTATAGGTTGCCCTCCTATAGCACGGCATCTTACAACATGGTTTCGTTCTAACACGATAAGATAAACTGCGGGAACCCTTGTATAACACTGCAACCTGTAACACGGTTTTGCTCTAACACTATAAAAAAATTACAGCACTAGATAACATGATTTTTTTAACACATTTAAAAACTAAATTACCTTAAAATAATGACGGGAAGGAATAATGAACTATAGTGGCTTTACATGAAAATTTATAAACAAATTATAATTTATTCATTTATAACTCTATAAAATTACAAGTAGGCTTAAGCTTATCTGAAAATCTTGAATCATTTTTCCTGAATGCAGACCCCTCCGCTGAAAGAAGCTGAAAATTCAAAAGGGAGCTGCAAAATTGTCTTTCTCCATATCGTGAATCAGCAATGACCTTGTAAGAGCCAGCAAACAAACCAAAATTACAGATATTTTTAAAGAGAATAGAAGGTGCAAAAAATCTAAATGAAGAAAAAGGTTCTGAAAGTGAAGGTGATATCGTTCAATCGAAAAAACGTTCTTGTTTGCCTGTATTGAGCAGTGATGAGGAAGAAATTTATTAAATTAATGTCGCATTAAATGAAAATATTATTTTTTGTGTCTTTTCGTTTTGTGTTATACATACATTTATATTTTTAATAAGAATTAACTTGCTTATATGGAATTTAAAAAAGATGTTTGTTTTCAATAAGTTTTCAGAACATAAGCCCTCTTTTTTAACTGTCTCTGGGTCTCATATAAAACGGTTTCACACAACGGATTCTAGAAACCTATCTACCATGTTGTAGGAGGGTTACCCGTTACCTGTATTTGGATCTTTCCAATATTTTCTTTATCATTTGTGTGTAGTGAAATGTTACTTCTGCTTTCTGTTTTTATATTTAAAAAGCCTCTCTTCCAGTATACACTTTGCACCCTATACCATCAGTTTTGGAAAAAAAATTCTGGCTATGAGCTTGACTTTGACTTTGGTGTTTGGTTAATACAGTAAAGGGGGACAGTGGCAGATACAGAAAAAATCTTGGGTGGGGCAGGTTGCACCCACTATAGTGAAAGCATACTTACACCTGTAAGCTTTTCTGGCTTATTTTATTTTATTTTTTTTTTTTGGCGGGGAGTCTTGTAATAACTCCAGACTGTCATCTATTTTGAATTTCAAAAGAAAATTTCATGAATTTATTTATTAACATTAAAAAGTAAATTAACTAGCACTTATTACTATTATTTTCAAATTTTTGACTTGATCGAAAATTCTTTTGAATTTCTGGTCCCAATTTATGGGGGGTCTGGGTGAGTGTCTCACATGTTCATGTGGAAATCTGCTCCTGGAGGGCATGTGTTCCCCCCCCCCTGATCTGTCCTTTGATGGGGCCCCCAAAGTCGGCTTTGCCCAGGGCCCCATTGGGTCAAAGTCGGGCCCTGGTTGCCTCTGCTTCTGATTCCTCATGTGCTAAATGTTGATATGAAGGGGAATATAATTCTGTTACTAACTACGCATTAAAGGAATTTTTAGCTTTGTCAAATAAATATATGATAAAGGCCCATTCTCTGTCTTTCCTTGCTTGCCCCAACACAGGCACGCATCCATTGTTTTAAGGTTATTTAATAACCTATAGATAAATTTTAAATAGTTTATGAAATTAAATTAAACCTTAAGTTATGAATTCTTTGCATTCCATTATTAGAAGGTAATCTACCGGTTGACGTGTGAACAAGTGAATTAGTGAACCGTATCTCAAGTATAACCGACTTTTTCAACCTTCCGAAATTAGAGGCTGCATGTCTTGCATTAAATCCCAGACAAAATAAAATTTTCATTTCAATATGCTGGAAAATAATTTGGTTTTAAGGGATCTCATTGTACAAGTTTAATCATAAGAATTTGGGAGGATTTCTCTGGTCCCAATCACTAAAATATGTGATCTGATATACCAATGTGAATTAGATTTTAAAAAATTATTTCTCTTTTATTGTCATATATATTATTCATCCTCTTGGGAATAAAAACTCGTAAAGTCATTTATAAAAAGTGTTTTTAAGAGGTAAACCGTGAAGATACGCTTAAAACTAATACTCCTCTTAATTATTAAACGGAAGAATAAAATATATTTATACTTTCTTGATTACATTGTGGAGTTTTCTTAAAATCCTTTGATTACGCTAATTCCAAAGAATGCGATGCATTTCAACGAATAAAATTAACTAAAAAAAGGATCCAGTTAGTTAAGAAGCAAACATATGACAGAGCACTGAATTTTCTGATTTAGGTTGCTAGAAGATAGGATCAATCACTTTAGGACGAGAATAGCACTCCAATTGAAACATAACAGACCAAAACATACTTCTCTTGTTATTCATAATCATTCAATACCATATTCTCGAAACGAATAATTTTGGTTTGTTTGAATGATATCTTTCTACGTTTCACTTTCTCTCTATGAGAAAAAAGACCCCAAATATTTTAAACTCAATAAAATAAATTAAGTGCAGGAATCTCCCGAAAACTTCGTTACTTACATAAATTTCCTTTTTGATCAAAAGATAACTTAAAAAGAATTTTTTCTCTTAAGGTGACTTCGAAAGTACAATTCAATATTATCAGTCAAAAAGAAAACGATGAAAAATATCAGTTTCAGAAAGCTAATGCTATATATTAACTTTAAAGGCTTAATTATTATCACCATGAAACAGAAATCTGAATGACATTTAGTGTAATATTATCCAAAATTTTAATGAAGTGAAACTAATTCTAATAACTTACCGGAGAGCATTTCCTTCAGCTTTCGAAGTGAATCGTTTCTAACCTCTTCCGTCTCATTCAGCTCTTTGCGAGATTTTTCGAGATCAGCTTCTGTTACATGAAAATCGATAGATGATCGAAAAGTCTTGCGCCCAACCACGAGATCTTTTAGACTATTAGGATGCACTTGTATTTCTACTTTCTCCATATCCATCTATAAAGGAAAGTTTTTATTTTGGTACATACAGTGTATAAAAGAATTTTTCACTCAGACGACCATCTCATAGTCTTTACTTGTAAGACTGGAAATGGAGAATTTAAATTTATGTGTATCTCGTAAAAAAAGGAGAGCCAAATAACATAAAATTGTTTCTTATTCAATGTACATACACGCATTAAACTTTCTTCGATTAACTCGTAAGACACCACGGTTACCTCTGCTCTCGCGTGTCGGCCCAAATTTCCTGATGACCAGCCGCGCGACAGCCACCCTGTCAGTCCATTTGTTGTTAGGGCTGTCCACGTAGGCAGACACGCTCTAACAACAAATTTTAAGAATTTTAACGTGAAAAAACAGTTTATAGGTAGACAACCCTGTACCCCCACTAATCTGTTCCTGGTTGCATGCTTTATTTATAAAACCATTTACAATGTAATAACAATTACATTAAAAGTCGCTATGTAGAAGTAGCCATTAATATGCAGCATCAGATATGTACTATAATAAAATTACGCTGTACAAGCTTGCCAACTGATACAATACAATTCCAAATTGCAAATAGTACACATTGTATATGAAACACCATAATTTCAATTACATAAAATACACAAATAATTTCAGCTGCATACAATACACTTTATGAAGAAATACATTCTAAGACTCTAAACTCCTTAGGTATTTGCAACAATTTTACTTTTATTTTATCAATAATCAATTTACATAATATCAGTATTCAATTTATTAACATTAAAAAGATAACCATTAACACATTGATACTTAGTAGAAAGTTCATTATTTTAAATTGAATTGAACCTTAAACATTATTTTTTTCACTAAATACATTTAAGATGATTAACCCTATTTATCACCCCCGAATTATCTGTATATACTTCATTATAATGAAGCCTTAATTCTATTTATCAATTTCTTTTCTTTAAGCACCCCTTATTTATTTATTTATCTTTCTATTTTATTTTTTTTTTGTCTTCATGATAAACGAACATATTTGCTCTCGTTTAAGTTTCAATACACCATAAACACCAATTGCACCCGAACTCGAGCCAAGCACACCGTAAGCCATGGCCCTATCACCACACCACCACCAGACATAAATTACACCGAATTACCACACAGATATTCAACATGTTTAGAATGACAACAAACAGCACACAATATACCTGACATTACGTGGAAGGGTATGGCATAATATAACCATACCAGGCCCTACCATACATCGAGTAGCGTGGCATGGAAAGCAGAAACGTGTTGTCAATAATTTGAAATACCGTTTCACTGAGTGAACTGACACAACAATTAGAATAATTTACCGCACTTACCAAATAAGATAACATAAATTACAATTGTACAAGCTTTATATCAATTAATATACCCATCAAAAACTCCTAACTCTTAATCGTTTTTAACACAAACAAAGACACACTATTACTTTTACAAATTGTGAGTAAAAACAATTAATTAACAAAAGAACAGAAGAAAACCAAAAGAAAAGCAGAACGAACTTTCTTCGATTAAATTGAACAAATCTAAATTTACACTCTTAGACAAAAAAAAAATACGACGCAACAAGAAGGCGTTATCCGAATTGGACGAAAATCGGTAGATGTGATGTACATGTACAGAAAAAGAATGATTACAATTTAAGAAAAATTGGATAATTTATTCAAGATTGTTAAGCTTTCATTCTTATCTCACATCTTATCTTATGATGCCATAGTTTTGTATGACGTACGAATGTTATTTTCTTTTCTATCAGTGGCAACCATGACTCAAACTTGTATTTAAGGAATGAAACATGCGGTTGATGGAGAGTCTGGTCTAGGCTGTCTAGTTGCACTAGTTTTTATTTCAACTCGATATGTTCGAGATGTAGATTAATTTATTTAATTTAGTATGTTAATAAACTTAACTTTTTCTTTTCAGCCTGTCTCCTTATTTTTACGCTGGAACTCTGCTAAAGTCTTCCAATCTTATTGAGGGACGCAGACTATCATGGTTATGGGCCGTTAGCAAAGAGTTAGGGGCACAGGTGTTAGGCATTTTTATTTTTAATATACTTTTATTAGTATGTTTTTCAAACGAAGAGGCATACAGTTATGGATCTCCCATTCCTGCCACCATCGTCTAATGGTGGCATCGCTCCTATCCTAATGCCGAGCGATTCGCCGATTAGACAAACCGGCTTCTTTGAGTCCAACTACTCATCTTCTCTCAAATACTGATATCTGCGCATATTGTTCACGCACCTGTATTCGAGGCATAGTTACTGTCTACCTGAGTACACGGAATGAAATTCGCAAGGAATTTATAACTTGGAATTGAAATTTTTTTAATATCCTGCCAGTTACTCAGTTAAGATGCGCTGCAGCGTCCCATGTTCATTCATTGCCCTCTAAACTTTAAAATTTAGCACTTTCTATCGAATCCTGTATGCATATCAATTTGTGTCCAATTTGCATTACCCTTTCGTTTTTTTCTTGTTTTGTTTTTTTTGTCTAGAAGTGTATTAGTAATCAAGTCAGACAAATGAAACTTTTTATTACCTTCCACCCAATATTTGAAGACTCTTCTTAAAACATCCACTAACGAAAATCAATCGTCATATTTCATGAACAAAATAGTCTAATTTACTAATATACTTTCAGCAAGCTAAAAAAATCTGTAAACAATGAAACTGAATTTAATAAAATATATGTATGAAATTTCCAACCTTACTTTTGTAATTTTTATTTTCGTTTGTGTTTCGTTAATTTTGAGACTTGACCTTTAAAAATCAATGATAATTTTGAAAGTTACCTTTAAAAAACAATTCTGTTATGTATGTGCAAACGAATTTATATTTATATACGTATGTGATAACATTATCATATTCTCTAAGAGATACACTGATATGCGAGTATTTATAGCATACATGGAAAAGGATCATTTTTAAAGTGCTGTACTAATGATACATGAATTCCAAATTATTAACCGACCCCAGCATTAGCTTATGCGCATTGAGAACCTGACGACAAGTTGTTTTGCAATAAAACCTCTATACGCAGCGAGAGGGAACGGTCGGCCGTGTTTCTATAGGTCATAGCAGCCGTGTCAAGGAGTATACAGAGGCTGTTCACACATTTTTTAGACGATGTATATTGTATTCACAAAAGTAAATTACCTAAAATTCTTATGTTTTAAATGTTCTATTTGACATCCCTTATTCTGAACTATCTTTCGACACCTCAATTTCCAGGATAATAATGCCTTTTGAAGTGTCAGAAGAGGTATTCTATCCCATTCCTCCTGAACAGCTTTCCAGAGTCCTGTAAGGGTTTTGGGACGATGTTTGGATAATGCAGATTTTAAAAGTCTGAAAGCACAAAAATCCATAGGTGATACATCGGGAGAGTTAGTAGAGATATCAGTGAAGGGTATGGCCTTGATACCAGTTTTTTGTTCCATTTCTTTTAGGAAATTTACAGTGGATTTTGATGTGTGACTGCTAGCTTTGTCCTGATGGAGTCTCACAGATTGATGACACTGTGGGTACAGTGATGGTATTTCATTCAGAAAAATTGGCGATAAAATATGTTCCTGATAGTATTTGGAGTTGATCTTCACATTTTTTTCCACTCTCTTTATTTTTAACTTGCCATTATAAGAAAAACCAGCAACAATCATGAATCCCTTAGAAAAACTTTCTTTCGATTCTTTGAACCATGTACTTAAATTTTTTTCTCCCCTTTTATGATAATAAATGGCTCTTTTTTTTGCAATCATTTAAATACACCCATGATTCATATATTGTGACAATTGTTTTTCATTTTTCTTTGGATAAGTGTTTCTCATATAGTATTCTGCAGCGTGTCCTGCGTTCAGCGATATGATTTGGAAGAAGACGATGCACATTGCGTTTTTTCGCTTTCTTAAGATTTAAATCAACGTTTATCATTTTCTTTACAGTGGACACCGAGCATTTTAATGATTTTGCAACTGTCCTTTGACTAGGGGGATTTTCTTTTAACATTAAACAACGTACCTTTGCAATAGTCGAAGATGTTCGTTTTTTCCTTGGATACTTGTTTGGAATTTTTGTCCCACTTGAGGCTCCAGTTTGACGTTTTTTTACTTTCTTGTTGACGATATTACCTATCGACGCTTTAGATATCACAAAACCATGACTCTCACATCGTTTTTGGATAACGGAGTATGCATATTTCTCTTCGGAAAGACCATAAATTTAGCCTTCGAACCACTGCTTTGTTAAAAACTCCATTTTGAATAAAAACAAAACTTTCAAGCCGCAGATGATAATTTTGACTTTTAAAAACATAGCACAATTGCAATTATTTCTTTTGCAGCAAACTATTTTCTATTACCGCTTACCAAAATCGTCTAAAAAATGTGCGAACAGCCTCTGTAAACTCCCGATTGTTGGCCCCACCGACCCCCTAAACATACGTTAAATTTAATTTTTTCTGAGTGAAAATTTTCTTAGTTCAAGAGAGGGTTTCAAAATGTACTACAAATTCTCTTGGCTGTCCACTCCGCTGCTGAACAATATTATATTTAAAAACGTTATAACCACAAATAATACAAATAATCTTGCAAATAACCGCATTTTTAATCAAAATATTTCATCCGCTAAAAACTTTCTTTCGGTGCTATTATACAATAGTGTTATCCTTTCTTATTTATTTATTTTTTTATTAGAAAATGTTTGATAATTTTACTAAAATTCATTTTAATCATGGTTTCTTTATATGTAATTCCTTTTCTCTTTAATTTATTTGTTTTTCCTCTTTCCTTCCTTAAATGTACCTTTCCAAATGGTTCAAACTCCATCTCCGTTTTGAAAATTCTTCTCCATTTACTGGTTTTGGTTAGGGGAGAATGACCGCTCACTCCTTCTACGTTGCCGGGCATTTCATCCCGCGTGTCTATCGTTAAACAACTCTCATTTCCTTTGAAGGAGGGCTGTTTCATGCCTTCTAAATTTAAACAGCACGAACACCTTTACCCACTCTAAAGAATACTAAGGGGGTCACATTCAAAAATTTTTATTTCGTTTGTTTTCACGCATTTAGCAATCATTCTTTTAATTAAATGCAACTTTATCAAATACAAGTACACAAACATTTAATTATTTAATTAAATTTTAAAATTTTACGCATAAGCAATTTTTGAGTCATCTATCAAACCAAATTCTGTTTGATTAATACTCTCTTTTTGCTGCAGAAAATCAAAAGGTTCTTAAATACTTTGCGTGGCAGCTTTATGACGGCAATATTTATTAATTTTTACATTGTATTGATGGAAAAAATATTTTTAAGCGCTATTATTTATTCAGACATAATATTACAATGTTTACCCTTAATCACAAATCCTTAAAACAGTTGAATGAAAAGAGAACAAAAAGACATAAAAAATTCCTTACCTGTATGGATTGGATTTAAATACAGATTTCGGCTGAGTTCGTATAAACAATTGAGAGTTCTTCACTGTTATCGAATGCTATCGTATTCTGCAACAATGTTGTTTTAATGTATCCCAAAATGTGATTATTCAATGTGTTTATCTCTTTTTTCTATTCTCATTCGCTCATATCAGAAGTGTAAGTATGTCGTCTCATTGGGCGTCTCGTTCGTCGTCTGCCCTTCAAGCACAGGAAAAGTCACATAAAAAGATAAATCTGAAATCTAAGCAAAATTGGACTTTTCCAGACTGCAAACCAAACAAACAATTTAAATATTTTTTGCTAAACTGCTGTCGCTATTGCTTAATATTTATTCCAGTAAATCTACAGAGAGAAAATGCTTTTCTACTTTCGGAGGATTAAGTCAAGTTTTGATTGCGTAATGGAGGTTGCGCATCAAGGTTAAACTACTTTCATGCTGAGTGAAAAACAATGTCTCTTTATAAAGTTCTTTATCCGAAATTTTCAAATAATTTTTACAGTAATGCAAATGGGGGAGAAACAGCGGTTACTTCTTAATTTTCACAATTACAGTAATACCTTGGTATTTTCAAATAATTATCCGAAATTATCAAATAATTTTTACAATAATGCATATATAGGAGAAACAGCGGTTACTTCTTAATTTTCACTATTGCAGTCATGCTTTGGTACTTGTCTGCTTCTGTATTCGTCGCATTTCGACGTGGAAGAAATTCTTCGGTAGTCATCATTTGCTCGTCCTGTATGCTGAAATGTTTTCCAAATGGGTTGAATTACAAAATTTTTTTCACAAATATCACCCTGAGGAAGCTCTTTCAAGCCAAAATGTGGACTTGTCTGTAGATCGAACAATGTCTCACCCCAGCAACATTTGAAAACGCAGGCAGAAGCAAGTATTTCTTGATAGGTTTATAGTGAAACTCCTAAATATGAGTCTACAACAGGAATCGAGGGTGTTAAGACACAGAAAAGAGAGATAATCCCTCTGCATGTGGAAGGAAAGTCCCTTTCATATCAAAAACCCATCTCCTCCTCTACTTCGCCGGTATCCCATGAGGCCATCAACTTCTTTTAGTACAGATTAAGTGGAGATAAATTTAGTTTTATTTTATCTAATTATTGTTTTAAATTATGTCTATCTAATTTACCCAGTAAAGGGATAAATTTCTGATTTTCAGAAACGAAATAATTCAATTAACATTTCTCTTTATTGGAAAAATTCGGTCATCTCTCGTCGTGCTTTCTGGAACCAATTAATGAGTATCGAGATACCACTGCGGCCTTGTTGGTTCTGGTTAGCTTAGTTTTCGTGTTGATAAAGGTAATTATAGATCTCCAAATAAAACTGCCGAAATACACCCTCAACCTAAGATATAAAATGTTACATGAAAGAATAAATTCATAAATAAGAGCGATTTTTGGATCGTACTTAGTAATGGTAATAAACGATAACATAATACTAAAATTGGATTACTTCAACAAAAAAAATTGCAGTGTCATGTGCATTTTAAAGATAATAATCTAGCACGATTAGTTATTATACTTTAAAAAACTGTGTTTTTTTAATTACCTAAAGGCTTATAAATAGTGGTAGAATAAGATAATCTATTACAGTTTGTAATAAAGAAATTATTTTAATTATATACGAAGACAATACGTTTACTGAAATGTACCTGAAGCAAAATTAAACAATTTAAAACTCAATTTTAAGGGCATCCTGAAAATAAAAAATAATAAAATCATTATTTTAGAAATCTTTCCCATTACTTACATTGCACAAATTTCTCACAAACAATGCGGAACGAGCGAAATAATGTAGGTAATATCCAGCTCTATCTCATTCAAAGATATAGACATAAGAATTTTGTTTGTGCAGAAGTATATTTAAACCACCTATATATTTTCATCTTTTAATAAACTCCTGCTTAAAATATAACACTCAAACTACGATTTTTACAGAGGGAAAATGGCGTATAGTGGCAGCATATCAGTAAGAATATCGTACATTAACTGAAATATACACAATCGAACCGGCTTTTGTACAATGTTACAAGTAGTTTTGACTATTATTTATAGTATTGATTCCTGTATGATGACAAAATAATGGACGGTTCATTTCGAAACCTCTTTCACATCTTTTTCATCAAACAGATATTTCCTCAGGACGAAATTACTCCATCTTCAGAAAACAGCCAACGAAAGAAAATATTCCTCTTCTGTTTCCACAAAAACTTTCGTTGTTTAAAGCTTCTTTTTATATCTAATACTTTGTTCTATACAGCAAATAGATATTGGATTCAATGAGTTTCCTTGAACTTTAAAGAGGAGTTTCTAAATTATAAACAGTCTTTTAGCTGTAGTTGGTTTATCCACAATTATAGTGTTTTCTCATTCAGGTCTGTGCTCATGGAGAATGTCCGATGGAAATATGTCATAAAATGCAATTGTTAAGACAAGTATAAGATCCAATGTCAGGTACTTCGTTCCAGAAAATCTTCAAATTCTGAACGAGGGCAACTCCACAAAGCTGTCATTTTGATCTTATTTCAAAGTCTATTTATACTTAAGTTTCGAAGAATGGTGAATTCATTTGAAATTTCATTCCCGTCCTGTCTTTAAAATTAAATATTCCCTTTACACCCAAGTGACTGTTTTTTTAAGAATAAAAAAGTAGTACTAATCCGATTGTGAGCCTTGGAAATAGAACATTAAATTTTCAGATTTTTTTAAACATGGCTGAATTTCCAAAATTGTCATCATAAAAATATTTCATATCGGATAAGCCGCAGATCAAATTAATAAGGAAAAATTGATCCCGTTTCTTTTTTTCATATATTTTCGAATTCAAATTATAAATACACTGCTGGCCACCCAAATTGCAACACCAAGAAAGACAAGAGATATCACAACAAAATTTATTTTGTAGATAACATGTTGACCAAGTATCAAATGATTAAATTTATAGACTTCTGTGACAATGATTAAATTTATAGACTTTTCTATAGGCGAAAGATCCGGAGAGCGAGGCGGGCAGGGAAGCAATTCAATCTGGCGATTGACGAAGAACCGTTGGACAATGCGTGCCACGTGTGGTCGTGCATTATCCTGTTGAAATATGGCTGTGGGCAAGCCCTGAAGGTAAGGAAGGACAACTGGCTCCAACACTTCGGAGATGTAGCGCTGGCTGTTTAAAGTACCGGCAATGCGTACTAGAGGTGTGCGAGAGTGATATCCAATACCGCCCCATACCATAATACCCGATGCAGGACCAGTGTGGCGGTGCATAACGCAGCTGTTCAGCATCCTCTCTTCACGGTGTCTCCAGACTCGAATGCGACCATCGTGATGTTGCAGACAGAAGCGTGACTCGTCAGTAAAGACAATTTCATTCCATTCTGACGTCCACATCCTTCTGTCATCGCACCATTGGCGGCTGAGACGTCTGTGGTTCTGCGTCAAGGGTAGACAAAGCAATGGACGTCTTGCGGACAGACCACTCTGCTGTAAACGGCGTCGAATGGTACGCGCAGACACTGGATGATGCGCTACAGACTGCATGTGCTGTGCTATGGTTCGTGATGTGACTGAGCGATCCGTCACTGCCATGCGCACAATTTGCCTGTCATCACGTTAAGTGGTGCGCTGAGGTGGATGCGATCGAACACGCCGGTCCATCGTACCCTCCTGCATCCAACGATCACATATCCGCATTACAGTTGTTTGGTTTCGTCCAACACGACTACCGATTTCCCTGAGAGATAATCCACAATCTCGGTAGGCCACTATCCTTCCTCTGTCGAACTCGGATATTTGATCAAAAGATGATCGCTTTTTTCGACGAGGCATAATTGATAGTTTTTTTGAAAAAAAACACAAGAAAAACACAATTGCCGAACTTGAAATCGTCGAAATCTCGAAACCTTAAATAGCGCTTTGAAGTGGCGCCACAGGCGCGCGTAATGTGCGTCTGCGCTGAAATTGTAATCATTTGCATATCTCACCTCCGTTAATGCATGTTGTAAATTTCATGTTATTTGCATGTTTCCTTCAGGGTGTTGCATTTACAGTGGCCAGCAGTGTATAATTACCCTAAAACGCACCTTCATCTCGATGTAAATAATAATTCATTTAAATTTTTTAAAACTTTTCAATATTATGGGGCGCAACTTTGTAGTAGTCCTTAAAAGCGATTATCAAATCTAAATATTATATGGCTGCAAAATGTTATGATTAATATTTTCATACAATTACTATGCTGTACAATTATTTGCAGAATATTCACAACATGATTGTCTGAATTTACAACGTATATATATTAAGCAATTATACTACGAAATCCAATAACAAAATAGAACTGGCAATGACATGCAATGTATCAGTGTTCCAGCCCCTCCAAACAAAATGTTACTATTTCGTATTTTATATGCAAATCAGGTGAAATTCGTGCACGCGCGATCAAAGTTAACTTCATTGTCTGAAGGGGGAAAACAAAACGTCACTTGTTATTGAAATGAAAAAAAATGTTAATGAAATGATGATTGACAAACTTTAGCATTAGCATAAGAGTTCGAAAAGTGGTCTCTTGTATTTCCTACAATTGTTGGACTCTAATAAATTGTTTGGAGGAGGAAAACGACACATAATTTGCTGACGTCAAAGTGGCAAAATATGCACTAATCTGAAGTCGGCGATCAAGATAAAATTTCTCACTCTCTAAATGGCTATTGGTAGTGGAATTAAAGAAGACTTTCAAGTCTTTTTGTTCCTTTATTTTGTATACTAAATGTACGTCAGGGCAGAAACAAAAAATTACTTAGGAGAAAAATGTGTGCTGAAAAAAATGAATATTGACTGCTTTAACTCTTATACAAAAGCCAATTAGAGGGTCAGTATTAAACACCAAACACAGATTATAATTAGCCATCTAATCTGCCATAATCATCCGTGCGGATACAATCTCTACAAGTAGTTTCTTTCATTTATACCTGTTTACAAACATTCTGGTACTTGAATTCTGGTACGACGAATTGTTATCACGTTGTTTAGACATAATGTTAAAAAGTGTAGGATCTAACCTCGTGGTAATTTTACAATAATGCGAATTAAACGAACAAATAGGAAAATTTAATAACAATAAATTACAAAGGACCATCCTATACCCTACACATACAGAAAAATATAGAACATATATATTCATTATTTCCATTCTGAAAGCATGAATCATAGTCACGGCTTTTTCAGACCGATGAAGGAATGTTCATATTCAAGGTATTGCGAATTTCCCAACAAAAGGTATTTGTGAAGGAGTAGCATTCACTATCCTCTAATTTCCACCGTACTCCTTCGGAAGAATACTTGAATCTATGTACACATGCACCTGACTCAAATCAGAACGGAGAATCGTCACCTGAAAGAAGGGGAAAATATGTGTATGCCTCAATGTAAACAATTTTAATTCTTTCAGGCAATTTAAGTAAATTGTTCTTGTAATAAGAACTCTAGATAGATTTAACTTGTCATAAGAGTAAATTATTCTGTGAGTTGAGTAGCGATGAGAGAAATTTAAAAGAAAAAACATTGAATAAAGTTACAAAATATTCTATTGCGAGAGTTTTATGCGTGTACTGACTTCAAGGTGGTCCAGGATCCCAAATCCTCGGAAGCTGAGCAATTTGATTTTATTTGTAAAACCTACAGTGGACCTTTTAAAATAAAATTAAACGAACCGAATTTTTAACAAAGTATACTTTATCAGATACAAAAGTGGCCCGATAGAAAAAATTTCGTTCAAAGTTTAAACTACGCATGAATATTTTATTGATATAATCCCTTAAATTTTCTACCCCTGAGAAACGTCAGTAAGGAATTGCTCTACTATCTGTTTTAACGGTATTTTTGGTGACTTCGAAAAAGGCAGAATTTGTCGAACTGAGAACCTTAATTGTTGAAGGGTGATCCCTGTCCCTTTACGAGGCCTAACCGCCCTTTGGTCCGTTGCTTTTCGTTGTAGGAATGGATTACACAGTTGACGAATCAACACAGGAACTTTAGTCAAAAATAAGTTATTATACAAATATTTCTACTGGGACACGCCACACATTCTATATACACATATACATTACAAATTTACATTGATCAATAAAATCACCTGCAATCCACTTTCCACGTGACGATCTCTCCTACCCCCGACCTTTCACCTTTGAAAGCCGGAGCGAGAATGTCGAACCAGTGTATTTTTCACTTTCCGCGAAGCGGGCAGCCCCCCCCCCCTCGCTCGACCACCCCGAAGCAAGCAGTTCCGGTCGGTTAGTCATAGGAAGAGAAACAGGGGAGAGGAAGAATAGGAGTCCATTCCTGACATTAAAGATAATAGAACAACACCTTAGTGATAATAAAACTATTTGTTCAATAGATACATCCAATTTCATATTGACTTAGATTTAAAAAAATTCTGATATTTTATTGATATAATCCCTTGAATTTTTCTTCCTCTGTTAAACATCACTCTCGAAATGCTATACTACCTGTTTTAAGTAAATTTTGGTCAGCATTAAATGAGCAGAATTTGTCGAAGTGATAACCATAGAACATTTGTGATAGTAAAATTTTTCATTCAATAGATGTGTCAAATCTCAGCCAAATTTAATATTAAAATTTTTCTGAAAACTCTGTAAAATTATTCAAGTTTTTCACATACATACACATAACAATTTTTATATATATAGACTCATTGGCCTTTCAAATGAATTTTAAATGAAATTAAAACCAATATTTACACAGACGAAAGATTATAGTATAATATTCGTAGTATTTTTATTTTTCATTTTAGCGTAGGAATACGTTCATCAATATAGGTCCTCCGGAAAGGAAAAATTCAGAATCCGTCGCGAGTTATAATTCTGGCAGAGCGCCAAAGTTATAATTTTGGTAGCGCACCAAACCCAATAGCAGTACGAATTTAAACAGAAAAGTACCAAAATGCGTCAAAAGGGAAAAAAAGAAAATAGGTAAGCAACGATAAGTAATCCTAAGTTAATAACTCGCGGTAGTTTCGTTAGAAGAGATTACCTGAAATAATATTTAGTAATAATTTTATGCGTTAAAATAAGAGGAGAAATTTCTTTTACTCCTTCATCTTTCATATTTCAGAGTGCGGTTTTTTTCAACATCTGTTGAAGAACTTTTAAAGGTAGGAAACATAAATAATTAATGATTCTCTTATTGCTAAAAATTTACGAAAACATGATAAGCTTAAGGCATCTTCAAATCTTTTGTGTTATAAATTTCGCTGATAAATAAATTAAATGAATTTACCCTGTCAGCAATTTTCTTTTTTAAAAATCTTCGAATAACAGCAAAACAGGCATGTTGAAGTGCATTGAAGTTGAAACGCACTATGCGCTTTACTCTAAGATGGTACAATTCCTAGAAACAAGGTTGAAAACAATATTATTAATTTCCGTAAATTTTCTGTAAAATGTTTAAATTGATCCGGTTTAGCATAACTTTAAGGTAAAATTATGCTAAGACTCCTAAAAAGACTCCTCTGGGGTCTGCTAGGTGAGGATTTTATTTATTTTTATTGAAGGAAATTACAGAAATGAAAGCATGTCAAACGCAACATATCCTGTCTAGCCAGTAAGCAAAGAGTTCGGGGCACATGAGACAAAAGAAAATATGCTCTCTATAATGGTTAAAGAAGAAATGTTTAATATATACTAAAATGGATTAAAGACTTATAATTTTAGTGCTTCTAGAAAGAAAAACTAATTTTCTACCCATTATTTAGAACACATTTCAGTGATTATTTACAGATCATAACTAAAAAGCAATTGTTCATTTTGATGCAATTCGGTATAATTAATTACACAGGCTTACAACCAAAATAGTGTTTAGAAACCAATAGCTAATACTATTAGATTTTTGGACGCTGATTTCAGGAAAAATAATAAAAAAATTCCATAAGATACCATTTTTCCAAAAAATTAAATATTGAAAATTTTTAAAATTTCATAAATTGAAAATTTCATAAATTGAAAATTTTGTCAATTCACCAATCAATTGTGTTAATTAAGGAAAGGGATGAGCATATAGTGTCATAAGTCATCATTACTGGAGAAATCTGGAGATTTTTCTGTCTCTGGTGCGAAAAAAACGGAAAAAAGAAACAATTTAAAGAATCTGTCAAACTCTTATGCTCGAGGCTAAAGCAAAAGAATTTATTGGCTCCTGCCACGTCTTTCTCATGGTTCAGAAAGAGAGAAACAGATTTCTTTCCATACTTTTCTCAAGATAATGGCTTGGTTTACTGTACTGTACTTGGTGTCCCTGGATTGGTAGAGAATTTTAATATACAGTATGGCGAGAACAAGGGGACGCTCTTTATTGACTCCTCAGAATGAAGCCTCAAAGCAGTGCTTTTGCATATTGGCAGCAAGTATGCTTCAGTTCTATTAGGACATTCTGTGTACCTGAAAGAATCTTACGAGAATTTAGCTTTGATTCTCACCCATTTGAAATATAAAGAACATGGATGGATGATATGCGGTGATCTAAAAGTGCTTTCCATGCTTCTTGGCCAACAAGCATAAAACACCAAGTACCCTTGCTTCTTGTGTGAATGAGACAATCGGGATAAAAAGAATCATTGGATCAAAAAGGAGCGGCCGCAAAGGAAAGCATTAACACCTAGAAACAAAAATGTAGTAAAGAAAAGTTTGGTTGATCCCAGGAAAGTCCTGTTGCCTCCATTTCACATAAAACTTGCCATGATGAAACAATTTGTTAAAACTCTATCAAAAGAAGGAGAGTGCTTCAAATACCTAGGCAACAATTTTCCAGGACTGTTGCAAGCAAAAATAAAGGAAGGTGCTTTCGTAGGCCCACATATTCGGAAACCTTTTAAAGACTAAGTGTTTGAAAGTAAAATGCTTTCCAGAGAAACAGAGGCCTGGAGAGCATTCAAGGAAGTCGTCACAAAATTCCTCGGGAACGTTAAGGACCCCAACTATAAATCTTTTGTGGAAAACATGTTAATGAAATTCAAAGACTTGGGTTGCTCAATGAGTATGAAAGTATATTTTTTATTTCGCATTTGGAGTACTTTCCCTTCTTGTTGCAGTTAGTGAAGAACAGGGGTACAGAATTCACCAAGATATAAAGGAGATGAAGCGTAGATACCAAGGTAGATGGAATGTCAATATGATGGGGACTACTGTTGGATGCTACACAGAGATGTCCCACGTACTGACTACAAACAAAGTGCAAAACGAGCTCTCAGGGAAAAAGGAAAAGAAAGCATTAAGGATATATGAATCCAGGATGTATTAAACAATGGTAACCATTAAATGTTCTAATTAAGGATTTCTAATTAATATATATTTAGCAAATCATTTCCAAATGTTTGTTATATTAATTCATTCGTAAATAAAACACTTAAAAATATTTTGAAAAGACCTTCTCCCCAGAATATGTTCAGTAGGCTTTCTTGTCCATTTATTCAAGCCCATTTTGAGAAATATTCTTACGTCATTGAGAAAAATGGATGTCATATTTGAAATCAGCACACCAAATAATATAAAATCCAATTATTACATTGCAAACAGTTTTTTACGAGTCAAATTTTGCAGGCCTCTGTTATTTAAATGTAGAAAAAGAGATCTCATCGAAAGACTAAAATAGAGGAGTTACACATTTTGTTTTCATGCATTAATAATATATATACATTAGCTGAAAAACCGTACTTCGCTGCGGAGTACATTCAAATGAAATACAATGGTTAATGTATGCAATTAATGCCAAGTATATATATATATATATATATATATATATATATATATATATATATATATATATATATATACACACTGCTGGCCACTGTAAATGCAACACCCTGAAGGAAACATGCAAATAACATGAAATTTACAATATGCATTAGTGGAGGTGAGATATGCAAATGATTAGAATTTCAGCGCAGATGCACATCACGCGCGCCTGTAGCGCCACTTCAAAGCGCTATTTAAGGCTTGGAGATTTCGACGATTTGAAGTTCGGCAATTCGGTTTTTCTTGTGGTTTTTCAAAAAAAACGATCAATTATGCCTCGTCGAAAACAGCGATCATCTTTTGATCAAGTATCCGAGTTCGACAGAGGAAGGATAGTGGCCTACCGAGATTGTGGATTATCTTTCAGGGAAATCGGTAGTCATGTTGGACGAAACCAAACAACTGTAATGCGGATATGTTATCGTTGGATGCAGGAGGGTACGACGGACCGGCGTGTTCGACCGCATCCACTTCAGCGCACCACGTCACGTGATGACAGGCAAATTGTGCACATGGCAGTGACGGATCGCTCAGTCACATCACGAACCATAGCACAGCACATGCAGTCTGTAACGCATCATCCAGTGTCTGCGCGTACCATTCGACGCCGTTTACAGCAGAGTGGTCTGTCCGCAAGACGTCCATTGCTTTGTCTACCCTTGACGCAGAAGCACAGACGTCTCCGCCGCCAATGGTGCGATGACAGAAGAATGTGGACGGCAGAATGGAATGAAATTGTCTTTACTGACGAGTCACGCTTCTGTCTGCAACACCACGATGGTCGCATTCGAGTCTGGAGACACCGTGAAGAAAGGATGCTGAACAGCTGCGTTATGCACCGCCACATTGGTCCTGCTCCGGGTATTATGGTATGGGGCGGTATTGGATATCACTCTCGCACACCTCTAGTACGCATTGCCGGTACTTTAAACAGCCAGCGCTACATCTCCGAGGTGTTGGAGCCAGTTGTCCTTCCTTACCTTCAGGGCTTGCCCACATCCATATTTCAACAGGATAATGCGCCACCACACGTGGCACGCATTGTCCAACGGTTCTTCGTCAATCGCCAGATTGAATTGCTTCCATGGCCGTCTCGCTCTCCGGATCTTTCGCCGATAGAAAACATGTGGTCCATGGTTGCTCTACGATTGACCCAGATTCTATCCCCAGCTGCCACAGCAGATCAACTTTTGCAGCATGCGAAGCTGCTTGGTCTGCTGTACCCCAAGAACTCATCCAAAGTCTCTTTGAATCAATGCCGAGGCGTGTGGCAGCGGTGATCTCGAACAATGGCGGCTACTCTGGCTACTGATTTTAGCAGGAACCACACTTCACAGAAGTCTATAAATTTAATCATTTGATACTTGGTCAACATGTTATCTACAAAATAAATTTTGTTGTGATATCTCTTGTCTTTCTTGGTGTTGCAATTTGGGTGGCCAGCAGTGTATATATATATATATATATATATATATATATACACTGCTCAAAAAAATTAGGGGAGCAAGCAAAGAAGTTAAGAAAACCGTGCGAGACAGCCACGTATTGGCATAAAATGGATAGTACACGCGTATCAATGCGCAATACAGAAAAAAAGACGTAAAAAAATTTGTAATTGATCTTTAATTCTTTGAAAATATGGAAAAAACATGAAAAGATGATTTAGGGCAACAATTTGGTTACATGTAAACGATAAAAAAAAGTATTGTTTAGAAATGATGCAAGATTTTTAATAAGGCGTGTGGTCTCCTCGAACAGCTAAGACTGCTGCACACCTGTTTTCCATGGATGCGATGAAGTTATCGATAAGACTTTGGGGAATACTGTTCAACTCCTCAAGAAGTGCAATCTCAAAGTCTCGGAGAGTAAAAGGAGGTCTCGGTCTCGCAGTAATGCGTCATCCGAGCATGTCCCAAACACGCTCGATTGGATTCAGGTCAGGAGAGCACGCTGGCCATTCCATACGCTGTATTGTTTCAGCTTCAATTATGTTCTCCACAAGACGAGCTGCATGCGGTCTGGCATTATCATGCTGGAAAACAAAGGAATCTCCAATGGCTGCAGCGTAAGGTATGACATGAGGTCTCAGTATCTCGTCTGCATACCTTCAGGCCGTCAAAGTACCATTCCGAATGATATGCAGGTCAATACGTCCACCTATGCTGATTCCACCCCATACCATAAAACCAGCTCGTCTGTATTGTGACCTTTCACGAACTAATGTGGGGTTATTTTGAGTGCCCCTTTCCCTCGTTACCAAAACACGTCGGGTGTCACACTCCAGACTGAATCGGGACTCGTCTGTAAACAGCACTTGGCTCCAATCATGTTGCTCCCTATCTCGATGTTCAGCAGCCCATCTTCTTCGGGCCGCACGGTGGCGTGAGGTCAACGGAATGCAGACCATTGGCCTACGTGTATAGAGACCTCCCTGATGAAGCCTATTACGTACTGTTTGGTTTGAAACCCTTCGTCCTGTTGCTAAGAGCAACTGTCCTTGCAGCTGAGTAGCATTTTCTGTTCTGTTTCGACGAGCTGTTAACAGTATATACCGGTCATTAGTTGCTGTAGTGGCGCGTTGTCGACCTTGCCCTGGTCGACGCCTAACATTCCCTGTTTCTTGGAATTGATTCCAAAGCCTTGCAACGACACTTCTGGAGACTCCAACAGCGTCCGTGACACTATGTTGTGTTTGCCCGGATTCAAGTCTGCCTTATAATACGCCATGCCATGAATTCCGGTAAATCACGTTGTTGAGACATTTTCAAGTCACCTTTTCTCAAAAAGAATAACTGAGCAATCGAATTTCACAGTTAAGGCAGTGAAACAGACGTTTCTGCAACATCCCAATTTCCGCCCTTATGTTCTTTTTCTGGTTTTTGACGTCATGAACTTTGATTTGCATATGAAGTTTTCTTCTTCTGTTTCCTGTTAGGCTTAAAATTATGGATGATTTATTTTATGTTACTTATCGGTGTAAGTATTTGCGTAATTTCGTTAAAACCATGTTCTCCCCTAATTGTTTTGAGCAGTGTATATATATATATATATATACAATAAATACAACGATCATTGTATGCAATTGATGTAAAAAAAATATATTCATAAAAAAATCGTAACGGAATATTTTATAGACAAAATAATGCAGAAGAAAATATTCAAATTATATCTAACAGAACATACTAAAGAATATAGTACAGTTAATATAGTACAGTTTTATTAACATTTCTTTTACTGTATGCTAATAATTTTTTGGATAAAGTCCAATCGTCTGCCACATTAGCAACAATTTTTTTTGTCTATTTCGTTGTTATGCACGTGACGAAAAATTAAAAGAAAAGAAACCATGTGATCAGCATTTAATAAATTAAATTCTAAAAATTAATATTTAAAAATTTACCAAAAATCAGAAAATGAAGGTAAAGAATCGAAAAAGAATTTATTTTAAAGAAATTTGTATGCTCTTTCTCGTGATATAAATTTTGTAACCCTCGGAGTATTATTTTAAATACAAACTTTAAAGAATGTTACCAAAACAGCTTAAAAATTTAATTAAAAATATCTAAAAAGAATTTTTTTTAATCTCTCTTAGTGCAACCCTACACTATAAGAAGAATCTGTAAATTTTTGTGTGCATAATAATTCCGCTCATTAGAAAGAAAGAAGCAGAGGACATGGGGTAGTGCGGATAAGCCTCGGCATCCTTAAAGAAACTATTAGGTGCTAGAATTCCATCTGTGGCTTTGGACGTTAGCAACCGTTAGTAAGTCATTAAACACCGTGTTAAATTCTCTATTGAACCACAGGGAGCTTTCTGAATAGAAATCTAGATGTTTGGACAAGCTTCGAAAGAGAGTTTAATAGGCTAGTTCGTATTCGAAGAGGGGAGATGACGATTAGCGACAAGGGAGACTGACAGGGGAGTTGTTGCTCTGGGATTGATAGAGCACCGAAGGTAATCGCTAGAGGAATATATATATATATATATATATATATATATATAATTCTTCTCACATTATTACATATTGAGTCTGCCTCGTCACCTGACTCGGTTCTAAATTACGGAACCGGCTTGTAGGGGGTATTGCTGATCGCTTATATGGTGCCCCCTTAACTGACTGGCCAGCAATATTGCGGTGGGAGTTAGAGTGGCAGTCAAGATTTGATGTTGACCGCTTCTGACCACTCGTTTCTGCAAGGCGTTGTCTTTCCGATAATTCACATTCGGTCGAATGTCTAGAAACGACAAGTGTTTCCGCATTTGAGAAGTATTACGCCAATAAATTTCCAGATGCACTTCAGAAATGCATCCGTTAATTTATCCCTCTCTCCCATCATAACAACTTATTTTCAGACTTGAGAGGGCTAAAAATATTCAAATACAGCTCAGCTGTCATTCATACAGAAAAATATAGAATGAAAAGGTGTCTTGAAAGGTTTTCCTTTTAATAACGTGTTTTACAGTCTGTTAACGTGTTTTACGTTCTGTAGTTGTAATATTGATTAAGGTTCTTGAAGGATTTATACTTTGGTATTAATACTCCATTACAGTACTCTTTATTAATAATTTACTTACATGTAATTTGAGCGTTTCATAAAAACTTGTCAAATGAATATGGTTTTGTCACTAGAATTTTGCAAACAATCCATAACTTGAGGTTGCAAATCATGTAATGCCATATATCGCTTACCGCTCACCTGCATAAGCTTTGTGCAGAGTGTAATCAAACTTGGATGTAGAATTTGAGACAAATGGCTCAAACATGTCCCCGCAAAATCCCAAAGGCCTACGGATCCGTTAATTTGAAGGTGAGGATTCATAGTAGCGACATCACATACAATATTATAGTACTGAAGTAATTCACGTATATTTACTTCATCAGCTTTTCAGTTACCAGTAAAACAAAAGTGATTTTTAAAGAAATGTCGTCATTTCTACATTTGAACTATCTAATCATTTTTGAATTTAAGCAGTTTGACATTTCGTCTTTCTGTTTCATCGGTCATAATAGTATTTACTCCTGTTTAAAAAGTTTTGTAGATATCAAACATGACTGTGGCCTTCAGGACTTATGTTTATAGATGACTGCATTCTCGTGAAATATCTCCAGGAATCTTCCCCTCCTTACGTTACAGGCTACTAAAAGGAAGTTATATACGTATTCAGTTGCCGAGCGTTCAGTCAATGAGTCCATCTCTGTGTTTTGAAAATACTCATGTCTTACACATCGTAACTCTACCAGTCCAATCATATCTATCGTTAAAAACCGTTTAAGACATGCATAGGTAACATTTCAAGATATCATGAAGATTTTTCAGTCATATAACGGGCTCTGGGTAATGGGAATTTTATATATATTTTCTTTTTTGTATATATTTTCTTTTTTCTTATCATGTAACGAGTCTCCTTTAATACACGTTTATTTACAGTGAGATAATTTTACTCAGATCAATTCGAAATTTTGTTAGATAGAAATCTAAATTCCTAGTTTTCAACTCAAATTACAATTTTGGTGAAATCTTCCAAATTACTATATCAGCTGCCATAGTTTTACGCATTTTAGCATAGGATTTTTTTAAGGGGACTCACTACCCTTAAATCTTTAAAACATTCGAATTTTTGAAAAAAAATATATGTTAAAACCTGATCATTTCTGAACAAAATAATGCAAACCGCATTAAAATATTCCGCTTAGTTCCGGAGATATTCATATTCTAAATATTTAATTACTAATCAAGTTTATGGTAAGAAAAATTTTAAACTCATTTTTCTCAAAATGTAATTTTGCATCATTCCGCAACTGATATCTCAAAAACTATGAAACATAATTCTATGAAATTTTTATCACTGCATAATCGTGTTATTTTATTGCGTCTGAACTAGAATTATTGCAATCGCTGCACATTTTGTTATTTTTTTCAGGGGTAAATTAATGCAAAAATTTAAGGAAATTTTAAGTATATTTTGAGCAGCTTTAAAAAAATTGAAAAAATATTTGTATGTTGAATTTTTTATGTTCAAATTGTATTTTGAATTATTTATTTTAAATATAAAACAGGAATTATACATTTAAGTGTAAAATTAATTTCATAATACTGCACGCCATCCAGTATAAAATAAAAATGCTTAAAAAACAAGGTATATCTAAAGCATTTTTAAAAAAATTATTTAAAATTATTTTGAGAGTTGAAAATTTGTTTATTAAAATAAATATATCACTTTATCATATACATAAAATTCGGGAAAATTGGGAGTAAATTGAAATAGTTATAGAGTCAAAATGTATGAAAATATGCCTTATTTCCTCGACTTAAGAGTCGTGAGTCCCCTTAAATAGCACTGAATTCTTTCGTAATCACAAATATTTTAAGGTTTATAATATTTTTAATCACTTTATAAAGTAAAAGAAAAAACACTTTTTTTTATTATGATTATTGCTTCACCAAATTTATTTTCGGAATTTTTACTCTCAGTAGAAAGTTTTTGAGCTCACTGTAACGGAACAAAGGAACTCTACCCAGAACCTCTTCGACATACTCACGATGAATTGTTTATTTATTTATTACAAATGTCCAGATGATTGGTTATGACGCCATTAGTTCTCAGATAAAGAGCGACTCTGCTGGCCATTCATTTAAGGGGGCACCGTAATGGTGGCCTGCTTTACCTCTACAAACCAGTCTCGTAATTTAGAACTGAGTCAAGTGACGAGACCGAACCACTTGACCAAGCACCTCCACAGATAAATTTGAGAACTTGAAGAACATTGCAGACACGACAGATTTTAAGTGCAGCGGCCACAGTGTATTTAAGATCACTGGCCCGCTGCCTTTGGCAACTGGGCCACCGCTGCTTCTTCGAGGAATTGTAGATATATACTCTGTTAATGTAGATCAGGGGTGTCAAATTCGCGGCCCGCGACGAACATTTTTGCGGCCCGGTCAATATATCGGCACACAGTAATATATAATAAAATAACCGACGCAGAATTATAATTAGATAGGAAGAATTCGCTACGTGTTTTTTTAATTATACTCTTTTTTTGCTATTATTGAACAAAATGTGTATATTTATGTTGAATATACTGTAATTAGGTAATATACTGAAAAAAACCTACGTTTTTATTAGTATTGGTTTTTTTTTGCGGCCCACCTATAGTTAAACCTTGTTTGTTTGGCCCAAGTTAGCCTTTGCGTTTGACATCCCTGATGTAGATATATACTTTGTTAATGCGTTCTTTCATTAAGCTTCCCATTTAAACGCTTGCTATCGATTTTTGTGTCTAATTTATGCGGAATGCATTCACTCATTTATCGACATCGCATTACTGAACAAACTCAACCCGGAAATCGGATTCCGTCCTCGAGTCATTTAGTATAATAATTACTGATGCCGCTAAATTGATTCCAGATATTATGTCCAATTCTAAAAATAAAAAATAAATAAAAAATACCGCCAACTAAAATCATGTGCTTGCTATATACTCATACACCCGTGTATTTATCTATCAGACTCATTTTAGCATATCAGACTTCTCTCACGTGTTCACAAGGTTATGACAAGTATATTTAATGATAAAACTAAAATTAGAATTTTATGTGATGTGAAAAATTTATGATTACCAAATTTCAGCTTTAATATAATGTGTCCTTCTTCATCTGTGTAAAAAAACCCGCAAACTTGCTATGGGTATATAGCAAGAACAATCATGTTCTTGCTATATACCCATATCCCAGTATATTTTTGTAGCAGACTCATTTGAGCAATTCAGATATTTCTGCCGAGTTCACAAGGCTATGAAAAGTATATTTAACGACAAAACTAAAATTACAATTTTGTGTAAAGTGAAAAATTTATGATTACCAATCTTTAATATGAATAAAAAGTTTCCTTCTTCATCTGTGTAAGGCATCAGATTGCCAATTTTACTGTTTAACAATGGTTCAATCCTGGGAGGCATGTGATACAGATCAGGATATTCATTTCTCGTTGTATAAAAATTACGGAGGTTTTTGTAGGCTTCTTTGTAATTGAATTTCCTAAGTCGCAAGTAATGTAGAAAGTAAGCGTCGTCCATTCGGTATGTAATATCTTCATCTCCTGCAAATAGATTACAACAACTTAGAATAATTTTGTATACTTCTATACAATAGTAATATTTTCGGCGAATGCTCTTATAACTTAACGATAAATTTTATTGTTAGAATTATTTATTGATGTATATACAGTATGAGACTGTATATTTGATGTACTTACTGCATCATTTTTTCACTTTATGGTTTTATTTGACTGTCATTCTAGACCACAAAAAGAGGTTGTTCAGTAGTGCGGCATTTTTAAGAATTTCGAAACCCTGTGATGAGTGGATATAAAAAAATTTTATTAAATTTGGTGTAGGAAAAGTATAAAAGAATCAAAAAAGGGAACTATTATCGAAAAATAGCCCAAAGCGATACATTTCATACATACAATTTATCGTCGATGTACAGATGGGGGACGAAATATTACGAACACCTGTGAAATAAGACAAAAGCTTTATTAATAGTGGTTGAACCATCTTTTGATATAAGTACACATTCTTTGCTAGGCGGGGTGGATGCGGAGACATCATGCACAATATTTAAGATAATAGGACTTGTGGCGGCCATGTGGTACAGCACGCTGGTTTTGGGTGCTAAAGGTGCTCGGATCGAATCCCGGCATCGCACCACAAAAAATGCCTCCGTTTGTGACGTCCCTTCATAGGGGGTAATGCTGTCAGCCTGTATGGTGCCCTTTAATAAAATGGACACTAAATTACTGTGTAGTACAGGCGAATGTTTGACGACAAGTGCATCCGCATTGGTTAAAAAAATAGTAATGGAATATGAAATCATTCCTCCTTGAGAGCAGACTATAATTCTGAGAGTGTAGCTGAAGGCCGAAATCGAGCAATAATATTGGGCTCCAAATATCACCACAATAATTTTTAAGTCAGGATACTGAGAGAGTCAGGCCAGATGTCATACTTCATCGTCATCCTCTTTGAACTCATCGTTCTCCTCATGATAGAATACACCTAGGAGTATGAATAGGACCGTTGATGTATTTACACGTTCGCTGCCAGTAAAATTGATATATCGATCCTCAGAAGCCGACGTTTCTACGGTGTCCACCACCACATCACTATCTCTTTTCGGTTGGTTGGTTGGTTGGTTGGTTGGTTGGTTTGTTGGGGTTTTATGGCGCAAGTTCCAAGATCGGACATAAAGCGCCAAACACAAGACGAAAGCCGAAATAAAATATATATAAAAATAAAACTAAAAGCGCCCGATTGAAACCAATAACGGAGATTATAGATTCAAAACCAACACCTTTTT
Organism: Dolomedes plantarius; assembly: GCA_907164885.2. Lineage (NCBI taxonomy): Eukaryota > Metazoa > Arthropoda > Arachnida > Araneae > Dolomedidae > Dolomedes > Dolomedes plantarius. The sequence goes on along the minus strand of OU015498.1, from coordinate 143,549,368 downwards.
ATAATAAAGAAAAATGCAGGAGTGTAAAAATTGGTAAAAAAGTAGTAAAACTGCAGTATAAACTTTATAAAAAAATATATAAAATTTAAACATGCATAAGGGTGATAAGAACAATGATATAAAATTTATAAAAAATATGAAATGATTCGATGATATAAATCGTGATAGATAAAAGGATAAAAAGCACAAACTATTAGGAATAAAATCTCCGAGAAAAGCAAATACAGTTTATAAAATTAGTAAAAAATAGAAAGGTAAAAAGAGAAGGGTGGGGTGGCTCCCCCAGCAGATCCGCCAGATTGGGTGAATTGCACCCGAAAAAAGTCTTGTATTTTGACTGCAGAGTTGGTCAAGACGTCAAGATATACGACACTGTAAGCGGAGACTTACAGTGTTCCCAGAGAGGAGCATCCTCACCCATCAGCAAATGCCGATGTGTCAAAAGAGTATGCCCAACTCTCAAACGTGTAAGTACGACATCTGCACGGCGCAGTCGAGCAGATTGCCAAGAGCCAATATGTGGCTTTATCTGTCGTAACTTATTCTGAGATTGCAGGTTCCAATCTAACTGCCACTCTTGCCAAACAGGCTTCTTGACAGCGGACTTCAAGCCGGTGATAGGAATCGGCTGAACCAGACGATGCACGGCACCTTTAGTCGCAGCATCTGCTTGCTCGTTACCCGTTATGCCGACATGACCCGGCACCCAGAAGAACAATACACTGAAACCACGACGACAGAGGCGACGATGCAGATCCACCACGGGAGATAATGGGGAATGGGAGTGGGACACTTCACCATTCTCCAAGGTCTCTAACACGCTGATGGAATCCGTATACACGATGAAACGTCCACATCTCTGACGGGAAATATACTTCAAAGCCTCGTGTACAGCGACAAACTCTGTTGAAGAAACAGAAAGACAGTCGGGAAGTGAGAATCTCCTAATATCTCTGCCACAGACGTAGGCACAACCATCATGGTCTTCTATTTTTGAGCCGTCGGTATAAACAGCAACATAGTTAGGGTAATTAGCGAGGTGTGACGCAAAAAGCTGGCGAAATACGACATGATCCGTACTTGACTTTACGAAACCCTGGAAAGAGCGCAAGTATGAAATCTTGTGATTACGCCAAGGTGCAAAAGGTAAAGTCGGTCGCAGTATGACATCCACATCACAGAGAGACTTCGAAGAAAGGAACGTCCTCATGCGAAGTCCGAAAGATGGTATACAAGATGGCCGATTTTTGAAAAGTCGGTCAAACTGACTGTCAAGAAGAACAGAATGGAGTGGGTGAGCAGGATGCGAAAGGATGCGAAAATACAATTGAAGCGTCAATTGCTTGAGAACAGATGGTAAAGAGGGCTCGTCACAGATGACATTTAAGCTCTTAATAGGCGATGTTCTAAAAGCACCAGAACTGATTTGGAGGGCGGAGTGATGGATGGTATCAAGTTTCCGCAGCACAGAAGGGCGAGCGGAACCATATACTGCACAACCATAATCCAGTTTCGATCGGATAACCGCGCGATAAACTCTCAGCATAGTACATCGATCAGATACCCAGGACGTGATTGACAACACTTTGAGTAAGTTAAAGGATTGTTCGGACTTCCGCCGTAAATGCAAAACGTGAGGAAGGAAAGTTAGCTTTCTATCGAACAATACTCCTAAGAAGCGAACAACTTCCACAACGGTGATAGCTTAATCACCGAGATAGATCTGCGGGTCAGGATGCAAACCTCTTTGCTTACAAAAATGTACACAAGAGGTCTTTTCCGTCGAAAACGTTAACCCGTTCTCCGAACACCATGTCATCATGCGAGAGATTGCAATTTGCAGTTGTCGTTCAATATAACGCATGTCCTTGCTTTGGCAGGAAATCTGCAAGTCATCCATATATAAGTTGCCATGAACAGAAGGTGGTAAGCATTGTAAAATACTGTTAATCTCCAGGGTGAAAAGTGTCACACTAAGAACACTTCCCTGCGGAACTCCTTCTTCCTGTAAGTAAACATCGAAAAGTGTCGTACCAATGCGAACTTGAAATTCTCGTAGAGACAGAAAATTCGCAATGAAAATAGGCAAGTGGCCTCGAAAGTTGTTGTTATAAAGATCTCGAAGGATGCCATATCGCCATGTCCGATAATATGCCTTTTCGATGTCGAACAAAACTGACACAAGGTGGTTTCTTCTAACAAAGGCATTGCGAACTTCGGATTCTAAGGCAATGACGTTATCCATCGTAGACCGGTCACGCCGGAAACCGCTTTGTAAGGGTGACAGATAAAGCTCGGTTTCTAGTACGTAGACTAACCGATTGTTTACCATGCGTTCTAGCGGCTTACACAAACAGCTAGTGAGTGCAATTGGTCGGTAGTTTTTACGGTTAGTGTCATCCTTTCCCGGTTTAGGAAATGGAATCACTATTGCCCTACGCCAAGAGGTTTGGAAAGTATGTTCCTCCCAGATTCTGTTAAATAAGTACAGCAGATTATGGAGCGGGCTGCGAGAGATGCTGTAGCATAGCATAACTAATGCCATCGGGACCCGGGGAAGTCATCCGAGTCTGCCGAAGGCAATTCTCCAACTCGTTCTCCGTAAAGGGGCAGTTGTATGACAGGTTGGACAGGGTTTGAAATCGCAAGGGCCGACACTCGGCACGCAGTTTGTGTCGCATTAAGGTGTTCGGGTAAGACGACACACTCGACACAGAACTAAAAGTGCTGCCAATGGAGTTATTTATTTCCCCTACGGTAGAGAGAGTAACACCATTTTGAACGATGCATTTCAGTGGCTGGTCTGAATATAAACCCATACATTTCTTCACTTTCGTCCAAAGCTGCTTACTGGGATTATATGATGTCAATTCCGAAACATACTTTTGACAAGACTCTTTCTGACAATGTCGACGCACTCTACGAGCGTTAGTTCTTGCTTGCTTAAACGCAATGAAATTAGCAGTAGTGGGATATCGCCGAAATATCCCCCACTGTTTTCTTTGCTTTTTCAGGGCTTTTCGACATTCGGGGTTCCACCAAGGCTTCCAATCAGTACGACCATTGGTGAACTCTTAGGAATAGCTGTATTGGCAGCTTCTATTATAACGTCGGAGACAAGACGAACCGCATCATCGATATCACCACCGACCATAGACTGAGTAATGCTTGCAATATCTGTAAATCACGACCAGTTCGCTGACTCGCATTTGAACCGCGCAGGGCGACAGACTATAGATCCCGTGCAGGACAGTGACACAAAAATGGGAAATGGTCACCGCCGCGAAGATCAGTCCCAACCCAGAAGTTATAAGATGGAAAAAGTGACGGAGAACAGATCGCAAGATCGATTGTATGAAAGGTTCGAGATGGCTCGTGAAAATGAGTAGGATCACCATTATTGAGGAGGCAAAGATTATGGTCAGTGAATAACTGCTCCACTTGCCTTCCTCGAGCGGTGTTACGGCTACTCCCCCACAACACATTATGAGCATTCAAGTCTCCAAGTATAATAAAAGGTTCCGAGAGCTGAGTCACCAAGTCGTCCAGAGTCCTTTGATCAACAACGTCGTTAGGCGGTAGGTATAAAGCGCATACGGAAATTAATATTCTCGTTTGCACGCGCACAGCTACTGCTTGGAGTGAAGTATTCAAGGAAAGGACAGTAAACGGATAGTTGTGAGAGGTCAGGAGAGCGACGCCACCCGAAACATTTTCTTTCCGAATAACACTGTAACGACGCAATTTGGCCGTGTCCGCTGACTTCAGGAAGGTTTCCTGATGTGCGACACAGGCCGGATGGTAATCTGTAATCAAGGACTTCAGATCAGAAAGTTTGTTACGGAAACCGCGACAGTTCCAAGAAATTAGAGTTGCCATTACGGCGAATAGGGAAGAGGAACACCAGGTGGAAGAGGGGAGGTGTCCATGGACACCCCAAGATCTCAATCAGAAAGATCCGAATTTGATGCGCAGATTTGGAGGGAATCCTTCCCCTTTCGCGCAACATTGCGAGGGTCTTTCACCTTATGGGGATGACTCGCTCGCTTCAAAGCTTCTGCACGTTTTAATTTTTTATTTAAAGATGGTTTTAAAGTGGAAGGTTTCTGAGGTCGTGTTATTTTATTCTGCTTAGAATTAGAAATTACGGACTGTGTTATAGAATTTTTACTACTGGTTGGTTTATTATTGATAAAGTTTGACACTGGGGTTTGAGTAGAAACTGTGACCATTAATTTCTTGGGAGCGACTACAGAAGCGTAAGAAACTCCAACTCTAGGACTTCGGGATTCAACCTGTTTTTTTGCTTCGATATATGACATATTTTTGTTCGCCCTAATACTTTGGATCTCCTTTTCAACGATCCATTTAGGGCATGAACGTGAATATGAGGTGTGATCTCCTTTGCAATTCACACATTTAGGTGGTGCGTCACATGTGTCAGAGTTATGGTCAGGTTGGGCACAACGAGCACAAACCGCGGAACCACGACACGATGCTTTCGAGTGTCCAAATCGTTGGCACTGAAAGCAACGGAGAGGGTTTTGGACGTACGGTCTGACGGGACGTCGAAGGCACCCAGCAATAAGGAAAGATGGCAACTTTGGTGTGTCGAACGTCAAGATGAGATGCTTCGTTGGAAGTACTTTCCCATCTCGACGCATAGTAATACGACGAACACCAGACACGAGTTGATCGCGCAAGTGCTCCAGGATTTCCTCTTCGGTGGTATGGAGGAGGTCAGCCTCAGAAAAAAATCCTCTTGAAGAGTTTAAATACCCATGTGGAGTTACTGTTACGTCCATATTGCCAAACATCTTTACCTTAACCAGTTGCTCAGCTTGTATTGCAGTTAATGCTTCAACGAGGAGATCACCAGAACGGAGCTTTTTGACAGTTTTTACATGTCCTACCGCTTAATTCAAACATTTCTGTAAAAGAAATGGCGACACAGTTGCAAAATTTGCTTCCACTCTCTTTATAATGAAGAATCTTACCATTAGTTGCTCCCTCGAGGGGAGAGGTTGCTCTCTCTCTGAGAGACAGAAGAAGTTTGGTCGGCTGAGCGATTTGCCCAAGAAGCTGTAACTAATTTTTCGTTAGTTGCAGCCATATTTGAATTTTTAGAAAACACGGATTACTTCCAGTTCGATTCGGGGCCCCCACCAGACTCCGTCGTTCCACACTTTTCTAACGTGACAAGTGTAACCGCCGGATTCTTCGCAACTAAATGACAGACACCGGGAGGTAACGTGCACCTGGTACACGGTCCCCGACAGAATCGAGAAGGATTTCTCGCTACTTCGCGACGTCTGCCATGAAGATAAACGCAACCTAGGGCCTCTACCTCTGGGACCGTTTAAGGAGAACATACCTCAACCATTACCAACATGGCACGCCACTCCTCTCCACCAACACAACCCCCACAGGGTCCGTTCCCGAGCCCAAGCGGTGTCCCTCGCGGGAGAGGCCGAAGAATGGTACAGGACCCAGTAACGTCAACGTTGGGTGGGTCGAGATCGTTTTTGTACCCATGAAGGCTCCGAAGGGGACAGATAGCACAAAAAAATTTTTGTAAATTTTATTATATTTCACGATTTTTTGATTTTTAATTTTTTTTTCTAACAAAGAAATGGCAAACAAAAAACACACTTAGGAGTTATGAAAGAAAACAGCAACAAAAAAATGTTAGTGGAAACTCCAGTTGGAAAGGAAGAAAAGCCCGGAAAGGAGAACACAAAAGAAACAGGACATGAGAAGCGAAAGAGAGATGGATCGCTATGGGACCCTGGGGACGCGACACCTACATTCACCAAAGACAGTGAACCCCACGGAGATAGAAAAGACACTAGGGTACCTCGGGGTTGTGAAGCCCGTGTTTACCTACAGAAGGAAAACCCCCTGAGGGGCTATCTCCTTTCGATTCGTTTCTAGAATCCCAACCGTAATTTTCATCATCTGTGTTGTCATAATCAGAAAGATCACTCTTTTCTAATCATTCTAATATTTCTGCTTCAGTCAATTTTTTATTTACTTTCCTTTTCTTGCGTTGTGAAGGTCCTGATATACTTGTACTGTCCGAAAATTTTAAAAATGCAATTAAAATTTAAAACACAAAATTTGAAAGCCCCGCACGTAAAATATAAAAATAATGCTTCACTAACATGCCTTAAAAACCTCTTCGTTCAACCTCGAAGGCCGCACTAAAAAGAAAGCTTATAACTTATTTTAGTCAGCCGTCATTCCAGAGAATTGCCGGCATACGAGGTAGCGCGCCATGCTGGCGCGTCACTGGCAGCGGACGTGTTAAAAATCAGACGCTCTCCACGGCATAAAGTGTGGACAAAAGGATGGATATTATCTCACAGAATGCTTAGATAATGAGTGGCTCCGATCTAATCATGAGGATTACAAGTGGTTCAAATCCGCACTAAAATATCGCACTCCATACCATAAAGCATCCACCTCATTACAAGTCGCGCCATTCACGGTCGGCAAGCAGCAGTAAGGAGTCAAAGCTTCTGTGAGTGTATTCCATACATAAATGCTCCCGGTGGTTTTACATAGGATCCCAGTGGTTTTAAATAGCAATCCTAATTCATCAGACCACATGACTTGTTGCCACTGCTGTTGAACCCATCTTCTGTGAGCTCTATATCTTTGATGTCGGAGCATTGAGAATAACATGATGTCACCAACGGTTTACGAATTTCCACTCTGCCATGAATGATCGCAGCATGAAGTTTCCTTTCTGACAGTGTTTTGATGAAACAGGGTTCTGCAGATGACTGTACATTTCGGACGTTATCTAGGATAACGATTGGTTATGCTTTTGGGCCACTATGCTCTTCAAGAACCATCTATCCTTCTCAGTCAGCATTATCTTTCCTCCACTGTTGTGCTTTTCAAAAGTCATCTCACCGTCTCTCCTGTACGTTGTCATAACGACTGATATCGTGCATGTTCCACACCCCAAAAGTTTTCCTGTTTCCGTCACCGAGGCTCCAATTAAATAAGCTCAAGGAATCATGGCACTTTGAAACTTAATCAGCTCTGTCTTTGCAGCGTCTTTCAGACAATAAGATGGATACATGCAACATCTAATGACTGCTGTTGAGAGACTTATACATTCCTCTTCACGGACACTAAGGGAAAGAATTGTATGGCCAGGTGGTGCTCTAGTTCTGCAGGTGGGAAATTCCGCATACTTTTTCATCCCCCAATCTGTATTTACTCTATGGTTTATTTTGTTTGATGTATTTACGGTATGAATTTTTTACTGTATGGTTCCAAACCTCTCAGATTATTTGACTATAATTCTATAACGCTGAAAACGTTGTTAAGTGAAGTCGTATTTATATAAATTTCGCACCCTGTGATGAGTAGATATTAAAAAGAAATTAAAGTCAGTACGGGAACACATTAAAATAATCAAAAGTACCAGAATTAGCGCCAAATAGGCCAAAAGTTAATAATATAAACAGTAGCTAATAAGAGTAACGGCAATTTTCACTTATGTATTTCAAAGCGAGTAATTTATTAAAAATGGACAAAAGGGCAGGATCATACATAGTTTCAGTGCTGTCATCTAAAAATTAGAGAGAGGATTCTTTTCATTACAGTAAATGTATCTTATCTGCGAGCATGAGCAGTAGATTAGAATCAACACTTCTTTTCTTGAGATTAAATAATTAAATATCAAAATCGGATGAGAATTCAATTTCCTTAATTCAGTAAAACGATTAATTTAAAATATTTTATTAAATTAAATTATACCTTAAGTTATAAATTCTTTGCAACCCGTGATTAGAGGGTAATCTACCGGTTGACTTGTTAACAAGTAAATTAGTGAACCGTATCTGAAATATAAACGACTTTTTCAAACTTCCGAAATCAGAGGTTGTTTGTCCTACATTAAATCCCAGACAAACATAAAATTTTTATTTCAATATGCTGGAAAATAACTTGGTTTTATGAGATCTCATTGTACAATTTTAATCATAAGATTTTGGGAGGATTGCTCTGGCCCCAATCACTAAAAATATATGCTTTGATTTACCCATATGAATTAGATTTAAAAAATAATTTCTATTTAATCGCCATATATATTATTCATTCTCTTGGGAATGAAAACTCGTACAGTCATTTATAAAAAGTGTTTTTAAGAGAGAAACTGAAAAGATATGTGTAAAACTAACACTTCTCTAAATTATTAAACAAAAAAATATATTATATTCATACTTTCTTGATTATATTGTGGAGTTATCTTAAAAATCCTTCGATTAAGGTAATTATAAAACATTTGATACATTTCAACGAATAAAATTAGCTACAAAAGGATTCAGTTAGTTAAGAAGTGAACATATGACAGAACACTGAATTTTCTGAGTTAGGTTGCTAGAAGACAAGGTCTATCACTCTAGGACGAGAATTGCACTGCAAATAAAACATAAAAGATCAAATCATACTTCTCTTGTTATTCATAATCATTCAATACCAGATTCTATAAAGGAATAATTTTGGTTTGTTTGAATGATAGCTTTCTACATTTCCCTTTCTCTCTGTGAGAAAAAAGATCCCAAATATTTTAAACTCAATGAAATAAATTAAGTAGAGGAATCTCCCGAAAACTTCAAAACTTACAAAAATTGCTTTTTGATCAAAAAATAACTTCAAACGAATTTTTTCAGTTACGGTGATTTCCAATTAACTATTTTACAATGTATTATTATCAGTCTAAAAGAAAACTATGAAAAGCATCAGTTTCAGAAAGCTAATAATATATTAATTTTAAAGGCTTAATTACTATCACCATGCAACAGCAATCTGAATGACCTTTAGAGTACTGACAGTCAAAAGTTTTAATGAAGTGAAACTTATTCTAATAACTTACCGGAGAGCATTTCCTTCAGCTTTCGAAGTGCATCGTTTCTAACCTCTACCGTCTCCTTCAGCTCTTTGCGAGATTTTTCGAGATGAGCTTCTGTTACATGAAAATCGTTAGTAGATCGAAAAGCCTTGTGTCCTACCACGAGCTCTTTTAGACTATTAGGTTCCACTTGTATTTTAACCTTCTCCGTATTACTCTGTAAAGGGAAGTTTTTATTTTGGTGCACACAGTGTACGTATTTATCACTCAGACGACCATCTCATAGTCTTTAATTGTAAGACCGGAAAAGGAGAATTGAAATCTATGTGTATCTAGTAAAGGAAGGAGAGCCAAATAATAAAAATTTGTTTCTTATTCAATGTACATACATGCATTAAACTTTCTTCTATTAACTCGTGAAACACCACGATTACCTCCTCTTTCGCGCATCGACCCAACTTTCCTGATAACCAGCTGCACGATAGCTACTCTGCCAGTCCCCTTTATGGCCCGCAGGGCAGACACGCCCTAACGACAAATTTTAAGAATTTTAATAAATTTAAACGACAAAAAAGCAGTTTATCAGTAGACAACCCTGTACCCCCACTTACCCGTTCCTGGTTGCATGCTTTATTTATAAAATCATTTACAATGAAATAATATTACATTTCAATTACATAAATAGTCGCTGTATACAAGTAGCCATTAATATACAGAATCATATGTACTATAATACAATTACGTTATACAAGTTTGGCAATACATGCATTACAATTCCAATTACAAATAGTACACATTGTATATAAAACACCATAATTTCAATTATATATAATACAGAAATGATTTCAGTTACATACAATAGATTAGTGTTTTACACTTTATGAAACAATACAAACTCTTTATATATTTACAACAATTTTACTTTTATTGCATCAATAATCAATTTGCATAATATCTGAATTCAATTTATTAACATAAATAAGATAACCATTAACACATTGATACTTAGTAGCAATCTCGTTATTTTAAATTTAGTTAAACCTCAAACTTCATTATTTTTCACTAAGTAAAATTATGTTGATTAACCCTATTAATCACTCCCTGTTAATTTATATATACTCCATTATAATGAAGCCTTTAATTATTTCTTTAATTTAAGCACCCCTTATTTATGTTTATATTTTTACTTTTTATACATAATTAACAAATATATTTGCTCTCAATTAAGTTTCAATGCACAATAAACGCCAGATGGACCCGAACCCGAGCCAAGGACACCGAAAGCCTGCGTCCTATCATTACACCACCGCTACACATAAATTACACCGAATTAAAACAAAGAAATTCAACATGTTTAGGATGACAACAAACGGCACACAGTGACATGACATTACGTGAAAGGGCGTGGCATGGCAGGGCATAACATAACCATACTAGGCCCTTCCCTACGTGGCGTGCCGTAGCGTGGCAGGCAGAACCATGTTGTCAATAATATGAAACACCGTTACACATAGTGAATTGACATAACAATTAGAATAATTTACCGCAATTTCCAAATTAGAAAACATTCATCACAATTAAACAAGCTTTATACCAATTATTATACCCATCAAAAAACTCTTTTAATCGTTTTTAAACACAAACAAAGTGACACTATTGCTTTTACAAATTGTGAGAGAAAGCAATTAACGAAAGAACAGAACAAAACCAAAAGAAAAACCGAGCGGTCTTTCTTCGATTAAATTGAACAAATCTAAATATACACTCTTAGAAAGACACAAAAAAAAAGATGCACCAAGAATGAGTTATCCGAATTGGACGAAAATCGGTAGATGTGATGTACATGTACAAAAAAACAAATGATTACAATTTGAGAAAAACTAGATGATTTATTCAAGACGAAGAGTTTCACAAAGTGAAAAGTCAATAACGCGTTGGTTCAAGTCAAATTCTGTCCAATTGGCACGTTAGATCCTCAAAATCCCGAGCTGGATGGAGGGCCCAACTCATAATGCTCCAAACGGGCTCAATGCGGAAGAGATTCGGCGAACTTGTTGTCCAAGGTAGCGTTGGGCAAGCACGAACACAAGCAGTAGAAACTCTCGCCGTGTGCGGGCGGGCAATATCTTGCTAAAATGTAATCCCAGGATGGAGTAATATGAGTTCAACACAACGGGGCGAAGAATATCGTCGACGTACAGCTGTTCTGTAAGTTTGCTGCGGATGATAACCAAAGGGGTCCGACTATGAAATGAAATGGCACCCCAGATCATCACTCCTGGTTGTCGTCCCGTATGGCGGAAGACAGTCAGGTTGGTATCCCAACGCTGTCCGGGGCATCTCCAGACACGTATTCGTTGGTCATCGGGGCTCACTTTGAAGCAAGAATCATCACTGAATACAATTCTACTCCAGTCAGTGAAATTTCAGGTTGAATGTGCCCGACACCACTGCAAACGGGCTTGTCGGCGTACAGAGGTCAATGTTAGTTGGCACAAGGGGCGTCGTGAGCTTAGCCCCCTTTTTCTGAGCCGCCTATGAACGGTCCTTGCGGTCAAAGAAACCTCCAGTTGCACGTACGATCGATGATAATGATAAATCTGGGGCTGTGAGTGCCGCTCTGAAGATTGATCCGTCCTAACATTCTGTCGTTTCTCTAGGCCGACAGCTTCCTTCTTGACACTGCGTTCGGCCATGGTTGACCCATTCCTGCCAGCATCGTCTAATAGTGGCATCGCTCTTATCCAAATGTCGAGCGCAATTCGCCGATTAGACCAACGTACTTCTTAAAGCCCAACAACACGTCCTCTTAGATGCTAACATCTGCGTATATTTTTCCATATATACTCCGTTTTAGCATTCTCTACTGTGTTTTCGCAAAAAATACAGCAGATTTATTGTCACAAAATACAGTTGGTTTTTAACAAAGGAAATAACTTAAGTTCGGTTAAATCATTGTAAAACTATAAACATTTCTTTCACAGTGTGAGTAAGAGACATAAATTCTGCAACCGTGGAACTTAGTGGAATACACTTCTGTTTACTCACTTTCCAAAAAAATGGAAGATTACCGATGCAAATTAAATGTCCGCTTGTTGAATGTCTTTCGGTCAATTGGTAGTCCAAACTCTCATGTAAGTAGGCTATAAGTTCACAATTCTCTGCATTTGATAGATTTAACTGGTAATTACTAGTATTGAAAACATAATTAAGCAAATCAACTAAAATCAGTCAGTGCTGATATGTATAACCATTGCAAAATTGTGACATTATATTCACGCTGAAAGCTATGCAAGGGCGACTTCGTTCTGCCAAAAACGAAAGACATCCGTTCAACGATCGATATGGGTATTTTTGAATCATTTCGTTCTCTATAATTTCGCTTTCTTTTATTTTTGGGAGATAAACACCCAACTTAAATGGTAAAGTAACAAAACTTTTTGGAATATCTTTATAATCGTTATTAAGTTCATTAATTTACATTTTTTATGTAAAAATACATTATCGTTTTCCTCCTTAAAATGTACACCTGAGAGATATTCGACTTTACCTTGTTCAACAAGGTCCAATTTTGCTTTTAGGTTTGTAACTACACATTTAATGCAATTTTCATTCTTACCAAGTACTACAATATCATCTACATACACAAGTAATAGTACTTCATTTTTCAATTTATAAACATAATTACAATATTTCAATTTCTTAAAACTTTCTAATTCTAATACGATATCTAATTCTTTATTCCACATTCTACTACTTTGATGGAACCCGTAGATAATTTTTTGTAACCTTGGATTCATTTCCCTCTTCGATATAACCTGGTGGTTGATGCATATAAGTTTTCTCGTGCAACTTGCCATACAAGTATGCTGTTTTACATCAAACTGTACATGCATCCAACCCAGCCATGAGACCGGAATCATAAAAAATGGTTTAATTAAGAAAAAAAGTACAATTGGAGAAAAATGTTTGTATAATCCAATCCAAGTCTTTGTTTAAATCCTTAAGCTACTAGTATCGCTTAAAAATTTTTTAGTCAAAAATTTGCGTCCTTTTTTACAGAATAAATCATCTACAACCTAAAATCCAAGAATATTTTGGAGAAGCAACTAACTTCCACCCTTTACGTTTGTGCATGGTTTTTATCTTGTCATCCATAGCTTTACGCCAATTATGCTTTTCTTTTGATGTTTGGGATTGTCATAACGATTCAGGAATTTCAATGTTCTGCACTTCCTTTTGAGAAAAGTTTACAGAGTTAGAATGATCAGTCTCCTCAGAATTTTCACTATCTGAAATATTGGATATATCACTATCTACTTGCTGCTTTCTTTTAGAAATGGGTTTAAAATTAAATAGTTCCGGGTTAAATATTAGATTTTCCTTTTCACAATATCTCGTTACATCATTTATCGACCTTAAACGCGGTTTTCCGTTCCACGGTTATAATAAACATCAATACGCTAACTCTTTTTTTCGTAGTTTTTCGATTCTTATCTAATTTAAAATAGTTATACTTTCTATTTTAGGATTCAATTCTGATCCGTTTATAGGGTTTACTTCTTTCATTTCAAACGTAGACTTTTCAACGTATTCCTCTGTTAATTAATTACACATGGTATAGGAGGAACGAAATCACTCCTATCCGGCATGGTATAGGAGTGATTTCGTTGAACTTCAGTGAAGAATCCCCCGTGCTTCTTAGGTTTCTTAGCTTCTTATGGCACTTTTACCCTCTTTTCTGATTTTACCATGTCGTTTGTTTTATTGAAATAATTTTTCACGAAATGTTCCCCTGATTTTCGACGAATTAAATATAAAACTCCGTTTTTAGTTTCGTCTATTTTTACGTGTATGGTTTCAACTACACGTTGCTTTCCAGGCAGCCAAATACGACAACCTTTAGTACTTACTGCATATCCGACTAAGATTCCTGCGTCAGCTTTGTTTTGCAGTTTGTATCTTCGTACACTGAGGGTATGACAATACGCGGGTGACCTAAAAATTTTGAAATGTTTGACGGAGGCTTTCCTACGTGTCCAAATTTCAAAAGGTGTTACAGTTTTCGTCAATTGGTGTTCACAACGATTACGTATGTGAACAAATGCGTGTAATGCTTCACCCCAAAATCTTAATTTTATAATACACTATCCTGCAGAATTGCCCGAATACCTTCTACGGTTGTGCGATTAAAACGTACAGCTACCCCAAAAATATGACTTTTCACCTAAGGATTTTACCGGGGATGGTCGCCACACGTCCATATATACTTTTTCTAAAACATTAATTGTACTTATACTAGCATGAGATTTAAAAGTAGCTCTAATACATTTAGCGAGATTACATAAGATTCAGATTTACCTTTTGAATTTTCTAAAACAATTACACTTAACTAGAGTTTTTCTCATCTTAGTAAGTACATTAAAATTTACATGTCCAAAACGCCTATGAGCTAATTCAACATTTTAAGTTTTTACCTTTAAAAAATACATTATAGGATTCAAACTGTTTCGCTGGTACACCATACAGAATATAAAATTTTTCCACTCTAGGAGGAGTTAAAAAATATTCCCCCCTTTCATTATATAAAATCATTTCATTTTCATACCATATAATTTTATACTTAGCTAAATCTATATTAGCCCCACATATTAAATTACGACGCATGTTAGGTGCGTATAAAACGTTTTTTATTTATTTTAGTTGTACGAAACCAGTTTTGTCCTTCACATAAAAAGTTATATCACCTACCCCAAGTATTTCCGAGGTGTAATTCTTATCACTTATAAGAGCTTCAGTCGACGTAAGATCTTGAAAGTTCTGGAACCAGTCCCTATACTTGCAAAAGTGTGATGAAGCTGCATAGTCGATTAACCACTCATCTAACTCCGAAATTTCAACTTTCATTATCCGGCATGGTATAGGAGTAATTTCGTTGAACTTCAGTGAAGAATCCCCCGTGCTGCTTAGGTTTCCTAGCTTCTTATGGCACTTTTACCCTCTTTTCTGATTTTTCCATGTCATTTGTTTTCTTGAAACAATTTTTCACGAAATGTCATCTTTTGTTGCAATAAAAACAAGTTGATGACCTCTCCGAACATCCATGTTGGGGGTCCATTACGTTCCACTGCAGTGAATGTTTCCTGGCTTCTGTCTGATTTTACTGGAACTTGAGTTTTTGGCATGAATGCATCAAATACCACAACAAGCCCTTCATATTTCTTTTTCTGTTTTATTCTACCACATTCACTGACGAGTTGGTTTTCAATATTCGTAAAGTTAAAGTCTTTATCTTCTAGGTGATACAGCAAGTGTATTAAGTTGCCGTTGTCGGACGGCAACTTTCGAATCAATTGAAAATAAACATGTTGGTTAGGCATATCTAAACCCGCTTCTTGAATTAATAGCTTCTTTTCAGATACTCTCTTACAAAAATTCAAATACTTTCTTCATGATCTTCAAATTTCAGTTCATAGAAGTTATCAATTAGACTAGAAAGTCTAGCCCTCGATGTAGGTTCAAAGTTCGATTTTAAAATTGGACAGACAACTTCTCCGTCTTTAATGTTCAAAATTAGAGTAACTATCTGACGCTCGACTCCTTCATAAATAGTCGTATACGAACGTTCCTTTAATCGTTTAAACTCTTGTTTCTCTTTTTCGCTTACAGTTTCGAGTAATGATGAGTCTCTCCCGAAACATAATCCCAGCAACCTTGGTCAATTAATGGAACTTTCATGTCAACTTTCGACGTCTGATAGTTGAAGCTACTCAACTTCGGAAATGTAAATAGCTGGACTTTCTTCTTTTCTTTAGACAGGTTGGCACGGCCCCAAAATAATTATCCTGTTCAACATTCTAATTTTTGCATTCTTCGAAAGACACGGTGGCCCATAACCTTGTACTAAATTTCTTAAACGAAATCCTCCAAATATTCAGCAGATATCAGTGGAATGTTCGAATAATTACAACGTTCTTGATAAAAAAGGAATTTATTCACATTAACTGCATGAAAACTAAACGACATGAAAGCTTTTCAAGGAAATTAATACTTAAACTAACTACTTAAGTTAACAGAATGTCGGTTCAACCACCTTCTACCAATCAGTTAAAAAAAAAAAACACCAACAGACCTCCGTTACACCCTTTTAACATTGTCAGTTCGGCACGTCAGTCGTGACTAGAGGGAGGCGGAGCTCCCCGTTTCTTCAAAAATTTGCATTACCGCTACCCAACAAATATACTTTCACCAATCTAGAAAAATCAGTAAAAAAGGAAACTTCATTTAATAAAATACATCTGTCAAATTTCATTCCTCACTTTTGTAATTTTTATTTTCGTTTGTGTTTCGTCAATTTTAAGACTTGACCCTTAAAACTCAATGATAATTTTGAAAGTTATGTTAAAAAACAATTCTGTTACATATGTGCACACAAATTTATATATACACTCAAGAGCCAAAACATTATGACCACCCCTACATTTTGCAATGAATTCGCCTGGATGACGTGGAAGGCACTTGATCAGGTGGAAGTGGTATTTAACTGCTGCTGGAGAATCTGAAGAATCATTCTTTCACTTACTTCTGTGTGTGATGGGAAAGGCTGCGGATCTAAGCTACTTTGATAGAGGGCAGATTGTAATGGCTCGAATGCTCGGAACAAGTATTTCCGAAACTGCACGACTCGTGGGTTGTTCGCGACCTACAGTTGTTAGTACTTATGCAAAGTGGATGAATGATGGTGAAACCAGCAGTAGACGACATGGTGTTGGACGTCCACACGCTATCAAAGAAAAAGGTCGTCGGAGACTGTCTCACATGGTGAAGCAAAACCGGAGCCAGACAGTGGCTCAGCTGACAGCCCAATACAATGCAGGGCCAAGTAGAATAGTATCGCAGCACACTGTTCAGCGGATACTGTTGGATATGGGGCTACGCAGCAAACGTCCCACTCGTGGGCCTTTGCTGTCCAAGCGTCATCGCCAACTGCACCTCGCTGGGCCCTGGAACATCGCGACTGGTCCATGGATCAGTGGGAGAAAGTTGCCTGGTCAGATGATTCACGGTTTGTCATTCATCACGCCGATGGCCATGTCAGGATACGCCGTCTTCCAGGCGAACTGTAGCTCCCTCAATGTACAGTAGGTCATACACAGGCCGGTGGTGGCGGTATTATGCTTTGGGGGACGTTCTCTTGGGCGTCTCTGGGACCCGTGGTTGTGGTAGAGCAGACCATGAATGCTACAGGGTATCTGAACATCAATGCGGACCAGTTGCACCCTTACATGGCCTCTGTTTTTCCAGCTGGAAATGGAATGTTCCAACAGGACAACGCCCCGTGTCACAAGGCTAAAATTGTGTTGGAGTGGTTCCAGGAACATGGTGCTGAATTCCAGTTAATGTCCCGGCCGCCTAACTCACTGGATCTCAATCCAATAGAACACATTTGGGATGTCATGGGACGGCAGCTCAGAGTTCAAATACCACCAATTCGCAATATCTCGGATTTGCGTGACCGTTGCTTAAACATCTGGTACAATCTGTCTCCGGCCATCTACCAAGGACTTGTGGCATCCATGCCAAGGCGGGTTGAAGCTGTGTTGCGCTCCAAAGGTGGGCCAACTCGTTATTGACAGGTGGTCATAATGTTTTGGCTCTTGAGTGTATATACGTATGTGCGCACACTATCATATTCTCTAAGAGATACACTGGTATGCGAATATTTATAACATACATGGAAAAGGATCATATTTAGAGTGCTATACTAAAGATACGTAAATTCCAAATTATTAACCGACTCCAGCAATAGCTTACGCGCCATTCAGAACCTGACGACCATCTTTACCAAAAAAACCTGTATACGCAGCGCGAGGGAACTGCTGTCCGTGTTTCTTTACGTCATAGGAGCCGTGTCAAGAATTATAGACTCCCGACTGTTGGCTCCATCACCCCCCAAAAGATACGTGAAATTTAATTTGTTATGAGCGCAAAGATTTCTTAGTTCACGCGAAGGTTTCAAAATGTACTACAAAATTTCTCGGCTGTCCACTCGGCTGCTGAACGATATTATATTTAAAAACGTTATAACCACAAAAAATACAAATAATCTTGCAAATAACCGCAATTTTTAACCAAAATATTTTACCTGGTTGAAAATTTCTTTCAGTTCTATTATACTATCATGCTACTTTTCTTTTTTTTTTTAATTTTTTATTAGAAACAGTTTGATATTTTTTCTAAAATTCATTTTAATAATGGTGTCTTTATATGCAAGTCTTGTTCTCTTTAATTTGTTTGTTTTTCTCTTTCCTTCCTAAAATGTCTTTTTCCAAATGGTCAAACTCCACCTCAGTTTGGAAAATTCTTCTCCATTTACTAGTTTTGGTTAGGGGAAAATGACCGCTCACTCCTTCCAAGTTACCGGGCATTCCATCCCTTCGTGTCCATCGCTAAACAACTCTCATTTCCTTTGAAGGAGGGCTGTTTCATGCCTTCTAAATTTGAACACCACGAACACCTTTACCCCCTCTAAAGAATACTAAGGGGGGTCTCAAACAGAAAATTTTATTTCGTTTATTTACACACATTTAGCAATTATTCTTTTAATTAAATGTATTTTATCAAATGCAGGCACACAATCATTTAATTGTTTTAAAGTAAAATTTTAAATTTTACACATACGTAATTTTTGACTCATCTACCAAACCAAATTCTTTTTGATTAATATTTTCTCTTTACTTAAGAAAATCAAAAGGTAATTAAGTACTTTGCCTGGCAGCTTTATAAGGGCATTATTTATTAATTTTTGCATTACATTGATAGAAAAAAATATTTTCACGCCTAAGTAATACTTTACACATAATGTCATTAGAACGATTACCCTCAATCTCAAATCCTTAAAACAGTTGAATGAAAAGAGAACAAAAAAAGGCATGAAAATTACCTTACCGGTATGGATTGGCTTTCAATACAGTTTTCGGCTGAGTTCGTATAAACAGTTCAGAGCTCTTAACTAATTTCTAATGCTATCGTATTCTGCAACACTGTTGTTTTAATGAACTCAGAGGTGATTATTCAATGTGTTTATCTCTTTAGTCTGTTCTTATTCGCTCATATCAGAAGTGCAAGTGTATCATCTCGTTGGTCGTCCCGTTTAAACCGGCAAAGAGGCATAAAAAGATAAATCTGATATCTGAGTATTGTTGGACTTCTCCAAACAGCATACTAATAGAACCTAATTTTTTCTCCTAAACTCCTAGCGCTGTTGCTTAATAGTTATTCCAGTTAATCTGCAGTAGTGATGCGACATCGGTAACAAAACATCGATGTTTTGAAACATCGATATTCAATATTAAAACATCGATGCTAATAAAACATCGCCCAAAAACCATCGATGTTTTTAAACATCGATGTTTTAGAACATCCATTTTTTAAAGCTGGTTTAGTAACCTCTAACATTAATGTTACTTCGGTTAGTCGTGTGTGTGGGGGGGGGGGATTTAATTTTACTCTCTGATTGGGCTGACACAATTGACAAAAACTTGGTTGCTTTTGCCTTGGGCTACATTGATGACTCAAAATTCTCCTTGTAAATATCGCCATGTTTTGCCTTTAAATGTCCAGATAAATTCGTGGTATTGCCAGAAGTTTTGAGGGACTTAAGGCAAATATTGCATTTCGCTAATTTGTCAGAGGTTTTGCAAAAATATTTCCAAACGGTACTTTTAGGAGGCATCTTACTAATAATATTAGCGTCAACTTATACAAAACCAGAACAACAAAAAAAATCTAAAATAGCTGCTCTCGTGTATATGCTATTTATAAAATAAAACCCCATCGAAGGTTCTGGAGTGTCAAGAACATTCCAAGCGCTCTGATTGGTTCACCGGTTGTTTATTAACATTTGTCTGTTTGCTAAGGAATCGTTCCCCATTTTGTATTCATCCTTTACAGAATTCAGACTTACATTTACTGAGTGTGAAAATTATGCTACGTGGTAATTTTTTTTTATTATGGCACTTTTTCATTAAAATAAACATCGAGACAACGTAAAACATCGAGCACAAAACATCGATGTTAAAAAAACATCGGCTTCAATAAATTGATGTTTAGAACATCGATATTTTTATCAAAACATCGATGTTTTGAAAACATCGACATCGATGTCGCATCCCTAATCTGCAGAGAGAAAATGTTTTCCCCTTTCGGTGGATTACGTCAAGTTTTTTTTTGCGTGATGGAGTTTGCACTTCAAGGTTAAACTATTTTCATGCTCAGAGGAAAACAATGGATCTTTATAATGTTCTTTATCTGAAATTTTCAAATAATTTTTACAGTAATGCAAATGGAGGAGAAACAGCGGTTACTTCTTAATTTTCACAATTACAGTAATACCTTGATATTTTCCAATAATTATCCGAAATTATCAAATAATTTTTACAATAATGCAAATGAAGGACAAACAGCGGTTACTTCTTAATTTTCACTATTACAGTCATGTCTTGGTACTTGTCTGCTTCGGTATTCGTCGCATTTCGACGTGAAAGAAATTCTTCGGAAATCATCATTTGCTTGTCCTGTATACTGAAATGTTTTCCAAATGGGTTGAATTACAAAATTGTGTTCAAAAGTATCACCCTGAGAAAGCTCTTTCAACCCGAAATGTGGATTTGTCTGTAGATCAAGCAATGTCTCACCCCAGAAGCATTTGGAAACGCAGGAAGAAGCAAGTGTCTATATAGGTTTATAGTGAAACTCCCTAAATATGAGTCTACAACAGGAATCGGGGATGTTAAGAGACAGAAAAGAGAGAGAATCCCTGTGCATGTGGAAGGAAAGTCCCTTTCATATCAATAACCCATCTCCTCCTCTACTTCGTCAGTATCCCATGAGGCCATGAACTTATTTTAGTACCGACTGAGTGAAGATAAATTTTATTTTATCTAATTATTGTTTAAATTATGTCTGTCTAATTTGCCCAGTAAAAGGATAAATTTCTGGTTTTCAGGAACGAATTAATTCAATTAGCATCACTCTTTATTGGAAAAATTTGTTCGTCACTCGTCGTGCTTTCAGGAACCAATTAACGAGTATCGAGATACCATTGAAATAGTGGCCTTGTTGGTCCCGATTAGCTTAGTTTTTTGTTGATAAAAGTAATCATAGATCGCCAAATAAAACTGCCGAAATACACCCTCATACCTTATAGAAAAATTTTCTGACCCCTGCATTTTTTTGTTGCTGGGTCTTTTTGTCAGTTGGAAAAAAAGCTCGGTGAGTTACGGCGTGTCAGGAGTTCTTTCTTCTTTTGGCTCGCGTCTGTTTTTTTTATGCCGAGGTCTCCCGAGTTTCTGGTCTGCTTTAGACCAAGTATAAAATGCAGAGCCGATCATCAGTCTACAATAAGGGTGGTGGTAAGTAAAAAATATTTTGTATTATATATAATCGGACGAGAGCACTGTGTGTGTGTGTGTGTGTGCACACACACACACACACACACACACACGGCTATGTCTTTGTATGTATTCAAATATTTTTTTAATCTATGTAAATAATTATTAAGTTGTTTCTGTTCGAATTGTAACTAACGATTATATTAATTTAAAATAAGAAGAAGAGAAATTAAATGTTAACATTATCTATTCAATTTGAGTTTTTTTTTTTTAGTTCTCACAATCCTGTGACAAAACGCGTTTACTCCAATTGATAATTTTTGAAGTGCCACTATACAGATTATCTATTCTATTGCCTGTTTAATTCCCCGTAATACTTAGAAGTCGAAATGTGGACTCGCCTATAGATCAAGCAATGCCTCACTTCAGAAGCATTTTGAAATGTAGGCAGAAGCAAGTATCGCTTAATAGGTTTAGAGTGAAACTCCCTAAATATGAGTCTACAACAGGAATCGGGGTTGTTAGGAGACAGAAAAGAGTGAATCCCTGGGCAAGCGGCTTATGTTTTATTGGACGGAAACTCCCTTTCAAATCAATAATCCCTCTCCTCTAATTCGCCAGTACACCATGAGATCATCAGCTTCTTTCAGTACCGGTTGAGTAAAGATAAATTGCGTTTTATTTTATCTAATAATTTTTTACATTATGTCTATCTAATTTAAAGTTTTTGTATAATAAATCAACCCCGTCGATTTAAAAATTGCCCAGTAAATTGATAAATTTCAGGTTTCCAGGAAAGAAATAATTCAATTAATATTACTCTTTATGGAAAAAATTCGTTAGTCTCTCGTCGTGCCTTCTGGAATCAATTGACGAGTATCGAGATACCACTGTATGTTTGACTTCGTAGCCCTCTTGGTCCCAATTAGCATAGTTTTCATGTTGATAAAAGTAATCATAGATCTCCAAATAAAACTGCCGAAATATACCCTCAACATAAGACATAAAATGTTACATGAAAGAATAAATTCATAAATAAGATCGATTTCTGGATCCTACTTACTAATGATAATGAACGATAACATAATACTAAAATTGGATTACTTCAACAAACAACAAAAAATAGCAGTGTTATGTGCAGTTTAAAGATAAAAATCTAGCACGATTAGATATTATACATTAAAAAACTGTGATTATTTTTAATTACCTAAAGGCTTATAAATAGTGGTAGAAAGAGAAAATCTATTACAGTTTATAATAAAGAAATTGTTTTAATTGTATACGAACACAATACGTTTACTGAAATGTACTTGAAGTAAAATTAAAATTCTTTAAAACTCAATTTTTAGGGCATCCTGAAATTAAAAAATAATAAAATCATTATTTTAAAAATCTTTCTCATTACTTACATTGCACTAATTCCTCACAAACAATGCGGAACGAGCGAAAGAATGTAGGTAATATCCAGCTCTATCTCATTCAAAGATATAGATATAAGAATTATGTTTGTGCAGAAGTATATTTAAACCACCTAAATATTATTATCTTTTAATAAACTCTGCTTAAAATATAATACTCAAACTAAGATTTTTACAGAGTGAAAATGGCGTATAGTGGCAGCATATCAGTAAGAATATGGTACATTAACTGAAATAAACGCAATCGAACTGGCTGTTGTACAATGATACAAGTAGTTTTGACTATAATTTATAGTAATGATTCCTGTATGATGACAAAATAATGGACGGTCCATTTCGAAACCTCTTTCACATCTTTTTCATCAAACAGATATTTCCTCAGGACGAAATTACTCCATCTTCAGAAAACAGCCAACGAAAGAAAATATTCCTCTTCTGTTTCCACAAAAACTTTCGTTGTTTAAAGCTTCTTTTTATATCTAATACTTTGTTCTATACAGCAAATAGATATTGGATTCAATGAGTTTCCTTGAACTTTAAAGAGGAGTTTCTAAATTATAAGCAGTCTTTTATCGTTAAGTATATGGTACGTTAACTGAAATAAACGCAATCGAACCGGATGTTGTTCAATGTTACAAGTAGTTTTGACAATAATTTATAGTATTTATTTCTGTGTAATGACAAAACAATGGACGGTTCATTTCAAAAAAATTTTCACATCTTTTTCATCAAATAAATATTACCTGAGGACGAAATTACTCCATCTTCAGAAACCAGCAAACGAAAGGAAAAATTCCACATCTGTTGCCACCAAACCTTTCGATGTTTATTGCTTCGTTTTATATCTAATACGTTGTTCGATACAGCAAGTAAATATTGGATTCAATGAGTTTAAATGAATTTTAAAGAGGAGTTTCTAAATTATAAGCAGTCTTTTAGCTGTAGTTGGTTTATCCCCAATTATACTGTTTCCTGATTCAGGTCTTGATCTGCACTAATAGAGAATGTCCGATGGAAATATGTCAAAATGCAATTGTTAAGACAAGTATAAGATCCAATGGCAGGTAATTCGTTCCAGAAAATCTTCAAAGTATGAATAAGGACAACTCCACAAAGCTGTCATTTTAATATTATTTCAAAGTCTATTTATACTTAAGTTTCGAAGAATGGTGAATTCGTTTTAAATTTCATTCATTTATTTCAAATATATTCGAATTCAAATAATAAATTCAATTACCCTAAAACGCACCTTCATCTCGGTGCAAATAGTAATTCATTTAAATTTTTTAAAACTTTTCAATATTTTGGGGCATAACTTTCTAGTAGTACTTATAAGCGAATATCATATCTAAAGATTATGTGGCTGCAAAATGTTATGATTAATATTTTCATAAATTTACTACGCTATAAAAACACTTGCAGAATATTCACAACATGATTGTCTGAATGTACAACGTATATGTATTAAACAATTATGCTACGAAATCCAATAACAAAATAGAACTGGCAATGGCATACAATGTATCAGTGGCAATGGTCAACTGGCAATGGAAACAATGTATCAGTGTTCCAGCCCCTCCAAAGAAAATGTAACTACTTGGTATTTGATATGCAAATCAGGTGAAATTGGTGCACACGCTATCAAAGTTAACTTCATTATATGAAGGGGAAAAACAGAACATTGCTTGTTATTGAAATGAAAAAAATGTTAATGAAATGATGATTGAAAAACTTGAGCATTAGCATTAGAAATTGAAAAGTGGTCTCTTGTAATTCGTACAATTGTCGTAATCTAACAATTCTTTGGAGTAGGAAAACGAGACATAATTTGGCTAGGTCAAGGTGGCAAAATATGCGCTAATCTGAAGTCGGCGATCAATTCGAAACATCCCGCCTCCCTCGCCTTTCGGCTATAAGGCCAATATTTTGAAGACATGTCGTCGCGATAGCAACCAGCGCGTTCCCATCGGAACACACAAGACGACCGTGCACCAACGAGTCAATAAGACCAAACCATTACTAACAAAAGCAAATTAGCGGCAACGTCAAAAAAGAATAAAAATTTTAAATAAGAGCAAGGCACCAAAAAGTTCCAACTGGAACTACAAAATTAATGCGATTCAATTACTAGACCGCAGCAATTCTAAATAAGCAAAACCATTGGGCAAGTACACACCAATGCATCAAAATTCAAATTTGAGGTACTCCTGCTCATTGTATATCATATGGTACAACAACCTGGTAATTCACAACCTGAACTACCGGTGATTGCACTAAGTACTTATTTATTCTTGCAATCGTTATTGTAACCAGTAATCCAGCTGCACTACCATTGTTGTTATTTATTCCTATCAGTACTAAAGCCCTTACACAGATTTAGAATACGGGAATTATTTGTCATATTATTTACCATCTAAGACTGGTAAACTGTTTAATTTGTTAGCTAAAAGTTCAATAGTGTGACTATACTTTTAATCTTTTTACTTTACCAGCAATCACAATGCGTGAACAGATTATTTATATATGCAATCGGCTAATTATTCACTTCATACCAGTACTAGTTACTGTTCCCCAGCCTTAGGTAATTCTTACGATATATTCAATGTTTAATACATTAGTAGAAACACATTACATTTTCAACACTTTTTAAAATCACATTGCTTCTATACATTGAAATTAAAAAATATACTAAATACATAGACTATGCCTTTAACACTTAACACAATTCATTACACATTTGATTGTATGTACACATGCTTTGGAATAACTACCCAATATACACAAATACATTTACATAAATTTATATAAACACTTTAGCAATTGATAACAATTAAAATTGCTAATTAATAACAAGTTTAAATAACCATTTGCTATCAGTTAGACTTACTAATAAATACAACTTTTAAATAGCACTTTGCAAGTGCTAGTTCTTAGGTATACGCCTGTCATTTCTTATTTTGCAAGGACACAGTGTATTTTACAATCACATAAGCTATAATAATATACCTTTCACTTTATTTCTACATATTTTAAATAAACACTTTATGTTTAAACTATAAGTACTTAAATGTTATTACATTCATTGTATATAATAAAAACTTTGCAGTTTTTGACCCCTAATTAATCGCTTTGCAATTCTTACTTTTTATATAAACCCAACATAGAATATATCACATTTATGCAATTTCATATTTAAATAGATTGCACAATTCTGTTTGCTATGAAGACTGTACGATTGATTTCATTCAAAATTATTACAAGCAATTCAACACCATTTCTAATCAAAAAGTACTTAAATCAATTTTTTATTTATTTTATATTTTTTTTAAACCCTGAGTCTTCATTAACCTATCCTCTATATTAAGTAGCCTCATATAATCATATTTTCACACTAGCAAGTGTTGAGACCGAACATTAAAATGAAATTTAATTGCCTGAATTTTAAATTCTGGAAAAGAATGTGGTGCTTATTTCACTGTGTTAAGCATAATTTATTAACATATCAAAATAAGCATGTAAAGAAACAATATTTGTAAGTTTAACTACTAAACATGAAACAAAGGAAAAAGCGTAGGACCCAGCCAACTGAAAGAAACCAGAAAAGACAGGAAACAAAAAGAAGCAGCAAGAAAAAAACCAAGAAACTAAGTCAGAGTCCATGAGCGGCATATGGAAGTCCATAAGCTCACTCATGATGCCTTTCACAAATTTTTTGCAGTAAAAGTCACTATAGAGACGATGTTTTGACCAAATCTCAAATCCAGGTGGTAATTTAACTCTGTATTTATGGAAGTTTGGACATTCGTATAAGCAATGATCAAAAGTCTGTACTTGTCCGCACATGCAGGTATCATCCTTTTTATAAATTTTTTCCGATAGTCACCGATACTGCCGTGACCCGTCATGGCCTGATTTATCAAGAAGTCACCTCATAGTCTTTTTAATGTTACTACTTTGTAGATATCGTAAGTGTTCCTACCTGTTGCACTATCGTTCCACAATGTTTGCCAATTTTGTAGCATTTCTTTTTCTATTTTCTTTCTAATATGTTTCCTTGTATGTAAGTCGGCGATCAAGATGAAATTACTCACTCTCAAAATGGCCATTGGTAGTGGAATTAAAGAACATTTTCAAGTATTTTTGTTCCTTTATTTTGTATACTAAATGTATTTCAGGGGAGAAGCAATGACCATAAATTTATATTAATATTTTGTACTGAAAAAAATTACTTAGGAGAAAAATGTGCATTGACTGCTTTAACTCTTATTCAAAAGCCAATTAGAGGGTCAGTGAAGCATAGTCACGGCTTCTTCAGACCTATGAAGGAATGTTCATATTGAAGGTATGGCGAATTTCCCAACATAAGACTTTTTATGAAGGAGTAGCATTCACTATCCTCTAAGCTTCCGCCGTACTCCTTCGGAAGAAGAGCTGGATCTATGTACTCATGCACCTCACTCAGGTCGGAACGGAGAAGCGTCACCTGAAAGAAGGGAAAAAATATGTGTATGCATCAATGTAAACAATTTTACTTCTTTCAGGTAATTTAAGTAAATTGTTTTTGTAATCAGAAATCCTAGATAGATTAAACTTGTCATAAGTGTAAATTATTCTGTGAGTTGAGTAGCAGGAAGAATAATTTAAAAGAAAAAACATTCAATAAAGTTACAAAATATTCTATTGCGAGAGTTTTATGCGTGTACTGACTTCAAGATGGTCCAAGGTCCCAAATTCTCTGAAGCAGAACAATTTGATTTTATTTGTGTAAAACCTACAGTGGACATTTTAAAATAAAATTAAACGAACCGAATTTTTAACAAAGTATACTTTATCAGATACAAAAGTGACCCGATAGAAAAAATTTCGTTCAAATTTTAAACTACGCATGAATATTTTATTGATATAATCCCTTGAATTTTCTACCTCTGTGAAACGTCAGTAAGGAATTGCTCTACTATCTGTTTTTACGGTATTTTTGGTCACTTCGAAAAAGGGCAAAATTTGTCGAACTGAGAACATTAATTGTTGAAGGTCGATCCCTGTCCCTTGACGAGGCCTAACCACCCTTGGGTCCGTTGCTTTTCGTTGTAGAAATGGATTAAACGGTTGCCGAATCAACAAACGATCTTTAGTCAAAAATTATTTATTATACATATATTTCTAAAGGGACAGGCCGCACATTCTATATACACATATATATTACAAATTTACATTGATCAATAAAATCACGTGCAAGCCACTTTCCACGTGACGATCTCTCGTACCTCCGAAACTTTCACCTTTGAAAACCGGATCGAGAACGTAGAACCAGTCTTTTTTTTTTACTTCCCACCAAGCGCTCTAACCCCCCCCCCCCCCATTGCTCGAACATTCCCAAGCATGCAGTTCCGGTTGGTTAGTCATAGGGGGAGAAACGGGTGAGAGGAAGAAAACGAGTCCATTCTTGACATCAATGATAATAAAACAACACCTTAGTGATAATAAAACTATTCGTTCAATAGATATATGTAATTTCTGAGTGATTTAGATTTAAAAATTTTCTGATATTTTATTGATATAAGCCCTTAAATTTTCTTCCTGTAAATTTTTTCTGTAAATCCTACAGTAGATCTTTTAAAATAAAATTAAACGAACCGAATATTTAACAAAGAATACTTTACAAGACACAAATGTGACAGACAAAAAAAATCTGTTCAAGGTGTTAAATACGCTCGAATATTTTATCCACATAATCCCTTAACTTTTCTTCCTCTGTTAAACGTCACTCTCGAATTGCTATACTACCTGTTTTAACAAAATTTTGGTCAGCATTAATTAAGCAGAATTTGTCGAAGTGATAACCATAGAACATTTGTGATAATAAAATTTTTCTTTCAATAGAAGGAAAGTGTCAAATCTCAGCCTCATTTAAATTTAAAATTTTTCTGAAAAATCTGTAAAATTATTCAAGTTTTTCACATGCATACACATAGCATTTTTTATATATAAACTCATTGACCTTTGAAATGAATTTTAAATTAAATTAAAACCAATAATTAAACAGTCGAAAGATAATAGTATAATGTTTGTAGTATTTTCATTTGTTAGCGAGTTACACTAAAGACTACTTGTGAAACGAATCATGTACTTGCCTTTCCGGGTATTGCGTCATTTGTTTTAGACCGGTTTGATCATAAAACCTGATAACCGGATTAAATCTTTAATCGAATTTCCACAGCTGTGAAGAAGCTACCGTAAATAATTTATTATTCAGTTTCCAGTAGTTGGTGCGTTTTAAACAAACCGGATCGTTGAATATCATTAGATGAGGCGTATATAAGGCTCACATACGATTCAGTAAAAAAAAAGAGGAGAAGGAGGAGCTTTTCTCGACTACCGTTGAGTAGATAGATAATGAAGCTGAGGACAATCTGAAGAAAGGTAATGTTGATTTATAGTTTAAGTTTAAGACGCAGTAAAGAAAAAAGAATAAGGGGCTAACAGTCTTTGCCTATGCCTAAGTTGAGGTAATTCCATCACAGTGTATAGACACTGTTGTTTGTATATATGAGACTTGTTTTTTTTAATGAATTTAGAGAACGCTATTGATTGATATGGATATTTTATTGTTGAAGATTTTTAAACTAACTTTTAATATTTTAAACAAATAAATTTGAATTGTTATTGTTGAAAAAGTCTTGTCGTCTATGCTTTCATCAATAGTTTTAACGTATACCTATTGTAACAAACAACGTTTCTTCTGCGATTTTACTCTGCAATTTAATTATTAGGTTTTTTGTTGACGTGCTCGTTTCACGTGCACGCTGACAATAAAAGAGGTTATGGGCCAGATGTTACTGAGGGTATATGACCATAAAAGCTAAATAGGCAATGACCAGATGTTATTGACGGTATACGCTCATAACAACTGAAAGGATTATTAGCAACAATGTTATTACAATATTTCGCCCATGAAAATAATAATATGTTTTTACGTTTTGATACTATATCAGTGGCCCTGAAGATGGGGGGGCGTTGAATGGAATTGAAGTAAGTTTAATGTTGATGCATATTAACATAGACGACAAGTGAAGTTTATTTTGTATTTTGAAAGAATTTGAAGTTTTGAAAAGTGTGAATTTCGGGGATACAATTAAAATGCAGACCCAAATAGAGAAGCTGAACGCAACAAATTACGGGAATTGGGCTGAAGATATGAGGTACATTCTTATGGAGCGTGGATGTTGGGGCATAGTAGCAGGTACAGAGCTAGTACCAAAACTTAAAATTAAGAATGAAAAAACGGAAGTTGAAAGCACAGCGAGTAAAGATACCGATACTACAAAGAGTGTAACTACTCAGGTAGAGTATCCGGGTCCTGAAGTTACATATCGTGACGTTAGGGATTATAATCTCCGTGCAGGAACCGCAATTTCATTGATTTATTTAAATATTTCCCCTGAATTTCGGAAAATAGTGGAGGGAATAGAGAATGCCCGAGAAGCATGGCTCAAATTAAAATTATTTTTTGAACCCGACAATAGGTCGAGGCATATGCAACTGATTAATGAACTATTTTCTAGCAGAATTCAACCACATGAAAAAATTAGCCTGTTTGCAGCACGTTTAACGAGAATTGTTGAAAAATTACGAGGTATAAACCAACCAATTAATGAAATTTACGTTAGTTTTCAGTTATTACGCTACTTACCAGAAACTTATGATAGCATTTCACAATCCATATTACGATGGCCAGAAGAAAAATTTAAATTTAAGGACATACTCGTAAAACTGGTAGCTGAGGAAGATAGACTGACGGTACGAGAACAAGACCGTAACAAAATGCATGAAGTCAAAGCTTATTCTGCAGTCACACGCAAGAAAAATATGACATGTTTTAGGTGTAATCAGGTGGGACATATTAAAAGAAATTGTTTCAATGGAAATCCCGTTAACGAGTACCAACAGAGACAGCGTGTTCCACCAAGAAATACATCACCTTATCGGAAGAGTACGGCAGTTAGAAGTCATTCCCCTGCACGTGGAATAAGTCCTGTGCGTTATAAATCAAAACCAAATTCAGCAAATAAGAAGGTGAGATTTCCTTCGATTAATCTTGTGCAAACTTATGTGAGTAATTTTGAAGAATCTTCGAATTTATGGACTTTCGACACTGCTGCTAGTCATCACTTTTGTAAAGTGAAGGAGTGGTTCCAGGATTTTGAGGAAATAAAGGACGATAAATTATCCGTAGCTATCGAAGGAGTGACATTCCCGATTACAGGTAGAGGGACAATTCAGCTACAGTTTGGCTCCAAAACATTCCATTTGTACAATGTCATGTATTCACCTAATCTTAAGTTGAATTTAATTTCAGGTTCTGTTTTAGACAGACAAGGTCTCAGGTTCGAAGGCGGTCAAGGTATGGTAAGAATTAAAAACCGGTATGATAAAACTGTTTTTTTGCCAAATTAAAGAATGGTTTATATCAGGTTTGTCCTAAAAATCCCCGAGTTGCCAGAATAAGAGAGGATTGCAGTGCTTGTGTGGCCAGGAAAGTTGACGATGAACTGGTACATCGAAGGTTAGCACATATAAGTCCATATGTAGTCCGGGATACAATTAGGAAACATGCCATAAAGGGGTTGGAAAAATTTGAAGATCATAATTTTGACTGTGAAACCTGTACACTTAACAAGTTCAGACGGGTTAGTTTTAAATCTGTAAATTTTAGACGCTCTAAATATCCCAATGATTTGATCTATATGGATACTTGGGGTCCTTGCAGTACTATTGGTCGCAACGGTGAAAAATATTTTTTATCGATTATAGACGACCATTCACGTAAGTGCTCTGTTTACCCTATGTGTGAAAAATCTGAGGTTTTCCGGATTTTTAGAAATCATGTCGCTCGAGCAGAGAGGTTCCTAGGGCGGAAATATAAAAAGTATCCGTACCGATAACGGGACTGAGTTTGTAAACAATAATTTTACACAATTTTGCAATGATCATAGGGTAAAACATGAACTCACAAACACATATACACCAGAGCAGAACGGTACTGCAGAAAGGTTCAACCAGACAGTATCAAATGGGGCGAAGTGCTTGTTAGCAGACAGTGGGTTAGAGACAAAATTTTGGCCTGATGCAGTTTTAAGTTTCACCTATGTCTGGAACAGGGTTGTACATAAAGGTCTAAGTAAGACACCATTTGAGCTTTTTGGAGGGTATAAGCCATCGGTAAACCACTTGAAGCCGTTTGGGTCCATCGCGTATGTTGGTGTACCACGACAACACAGAGCGATGTTAGACGCAAAGGCGAAGAAAGGGGTGATGATTGAATATGCCTTTAACACCAAGGGTTATCGGATATGGTTCCCAGACACCAATAATGTGGTGGAGACCATAAATGTCAGATTCTGTGAGGATTCACAAGGGATGGAAGGCGACAGTGGAGCAATGATGGGTCCCAGTGATAATCCTAACACCGAATCATACTCCAAACATGAGGGAGATGAAGACGTTTCTATTATCAATTTAGGTCAGAATCTACCCCGTGAGAGTGACGAAGATTTGGTGGAAAAAGATAGTCCTGAAGAAACCCAAATTGATAAGAGTCCCTTGCCAGCCCAAGATCTAAGAAGTAGCGATTGGAAAAGAAATCCATTTGGTCGATTGGAAAGAATCCATTCCGATTCCTCAGATAAAAATGGATATAAAGGGAAAATATCAGATAAACCAGCTACCGCATCCACAAGTTATGCCAGTTCTTGACTAGACGATATACAGATGCCTAATACTTACAAGCAAGCATTGAAATCACCACAGCATAAACAGTGGGTAGAGGCCATGGAAGAAGAGATGAAAGTCATGACAGAAAGACAGGTATGGCACCTAGTTGAGTTACCATCAGATACAGATATCATAGGATGCCGGTGGGTTTTTGCGTTGAAAAGAGACGAAAAGGGCGAGGTGGCCAGGTATAAGGCCAGACTGGTGGCACAGGGTTTTAAACAAATTAAAGGAGTTTCTTACGAAGAGACTTTTAGCCCAGTCATTAATTTCAGTCTAATTCGTTTTTTCTTCTCACTTTTAGTAGTTTTACAGGGTTGGACCCACAGACAGTGTGATGTCAAAGGAGCTTATCTGTATGCACCATTAAAAGATGATATTTACATGTCTCAGCCTCCCGGTTTTGTTGTAGAAGGTAAGGAAGATTTTGTATGCAAATTGGATAAAGCTATCTATGGATTGCATCAAAGTGGTAGAGAATGGTTCTTCGAGATTCATAAAGTATTGATAGAACTAGGTTTTAGCAAACTAAATTGGTGTAACTGTGCATATGATTTTAATTGTGTGTTGATTTTACTTTTATATGTTGATGACATGGTTTTGTTCGGTAAGGACGAGGAGATAATAGACAAAGCCATAGGATTGTTGAAGACACATTTTGATTTAAAAATTTTGGGAAAAACTAGAAAGCTGTTGGGAGTTGAGTTTGAAGAAAAGGGGGGAGAAGTTTTGTTGAGTCAGTCAATTTATATTGACGATATTCGTAAAAGGTTTACAAAAATTCTTCGTACCGGTTTCCTCACTTCCAATCAGCAAGGGTACAGTATTCTCAAAGAAACAGTGTCCACAATCAGATGTTGAAATAGAAGAAATGAAACAATATCCCTATAGAAATTTACTAGGCTGTCTATCGTTCCTCGCTAGTAGAACCAGGCCCGACATAAGTTATGCCGTTAACATTTTTAGCCAATACCAAAGTAATCCTGGTAGAATTCACTGGGATGGTTTGATAAGACTTTTGGGCTATGTTATACACACACACAATTTTAAACTTAAACTTGCGTGCAATGAACCTAGTATAACGGTTTACACCGATGCAGATTTCGCAGCCAATAAGGATGACAGGACTTCTATGGGGGGACAGATAGTGTTTCTTGGAAAAGCTCCAGTCATGTGGAGGACTTTCACGGAGAAGTGCGTGTCGTTGTCAACTATGGAAAGTGAATTCTACGCTATGACAGAGGCCACAAAGGAACTTATGTGGTTTGATAGAATTCTAGAAGAATGTTATGCCAGAAAGTTAGTTCTTGGAGGAAAGCTTAGGTCAATTCTATATGTTGATAACATGGCGTGTATAGATTTTGTTAAATCCCCAGTAGAGAACCATAGAAGTAAGCATATTGATGTCAAATTATTTTTTATTCGTGACCTAGTTTATCAGAACATATTTGACATAAATTATATAAAAAGTAAAGAAAATCTAGCAGATCCTTTTACCAAACCCCTGACCAAATTCGAACTGAGGCACCTATGTGATGAGATTTTTGCATGAACTTTTCTTGAATTTTTGCACGAATTTATTTTGAAGTGGTGTGTGCACTTAGTGTTTGAAATTGTGAATTTTTGCAATGTTTTTGTTTACTTGTTTTGGGTGGATGTTTTTTCCCCACCTAAACGTCTGAAGGTGTCTAAGGTGACATTTTTTCAGCATATCATCTGGATCCGAACAGCCTAACGTACCGTCTCGGGTTAGGTGCAAATGTAATTGTCAGAGTGGTTCAGGTGGTGTATTTGTAAATTTGTCGAGGCACCGGAGGGCTTTGGGTCGCGGGTATGTTTTTTTTATTTTGGTGAATCCCTGTTTTGTTGAGGGGACTGCCACGTTAATTATTCCATCCACCTAATCAAGGAAAGTTTGTCTAATGAAAAATTTGTTTAAAGCTCAGTGTTTGTATGTGAGTTGTTTTTCTGATATTTATGCAGTGCGATATTATGGGATGTATTCTGTGTTTTTAGATATTTAAATATTTTACGATAACTTCTCAATGGAAAACCAATTTGTTTTATGTGTTTGAATGAATTTGTATGAGTGGGCGCCCACGTACATATGTATTGATATTTGAATATGATTGAATGTAGTCGTGTCCTAGTCATTGTATGTTTTAACTCTTTATTGTGGTTTGTTAGTTGTTATATTGGTTTTCAGCCAACAATAGTGTACAGAAGCAGAAATAACTTTTGTTTAGAACTTGCAGATTTGAACCTTCTCAGCAATTTGTTTTGTACCTGTGTATTCCTAAGTTAAGACTGTATTATTGTTGTTATATGTTGCTATCGCATTTTGTTAACAAGACTAATGTTGGTTTGAATTAATTGTTTTATATGTATTCTAGTTCTGACACAAAAAAAAAAATCGAAATGTAAACTGTGATGGTTTTGAATTCTCATATTACTAGTTTATGTCGAAAAGACAAGTGGGGGGGCATTTGTTAGCGAGTTACACTAAAGACTACTTGTGAAACGAATCATGTACTTGCCTTTCCGGGTATTGCGTCATTTGTTTTAGACCGGTTTGATCATAAAACCTGATAACCGGATTAAATCTTTAATCGAATTTCCACAGCTGTGAAGAAGCTACCGTAAATAATTTATTATTCAGTTTCCAGTAGTTGGTGCGTTTTAAACAAACCGGATCGTTGAATATCATTAGATGAGGCGTATATAAGGCTCACATACGATTGAGGAAAAAGAGGAGAAGGAGGAGCTTTTCTCGACTACCGTTGAGTAGATAGATAATGAAGCTGAGGACAATCTGAAGAAAGGTAATGTTGATTTATAGTTTAAGTTTAAGACGCAGTAAAGAAAAAAGAATAAGGGGCTAACAGTCTTTGCCTATGCCTAACTTGGGGTAATTCCATCACAGTGTATAGACACTGTTGTTTGTATATATGAGACTTGTTTTTTTTAATGAATTTAGAGAACGCTATTGATTGATATGGATATTTTATTGTTGAAGATTTTTAAACTAACTTTTAATATTTTAAACAAATAAATTTGAATTGTTATTGTTGAAAAAGTCTTGTCGTCTATGCTTTCATCAATAGTTTTAACGTATACCTATTGTAACAAACAACGTTTCTTCTGCGATTTTACTCTGCAATTTAATTATTAGGTTTTTTGTTGACGTGCTCGTTTCACGTGCACGCTGACATCATTTTTCATTTTAATGTAGGAATACGTTCTTCAATACGGGTCCTCCGGAAAGGAAAAATTCAGAGTCCGTCGCGAGTTATAATTCTGGCAGAGCGCCAAAGTTACAATTTTGGTAATGCACCAAACCAACACCCCCTCAAGAGAGAAGGAGGCGTTGACCAAACCCAGTGGCAGTAAGCATTCAAACAGGAAAAAAGAAAAGAGGTAAGCAACGATAAGCAATCCTAAGTTAATAACCCGCGGAAGTTTCGTTAGAAGAGACTACATGAAATATTATTTAGCAATAATTATATGCATTAAAGTAAGAGTAGAAATTTCTTTTAGTCCTTGAAGTTTCATATTTCAGAGTGAGGTGTTTTTCAACATCTTTTGAAGAACTTTTAAAGGTAGGAAACCTAAATAATTAATGAATCTCTCATTGCTAAATATTTACAAAAACATGATAAGTTTAGGACATCTTCAAATCTTTGTTATAAATTCCCCAGTGAAATAAATTAAATGAACTTACCCTGTCAGCAATTTTCTTTTTCAAAAATCTTCGAATAACAACAAAACAGGAATACTGAAGTGCAGTGAAGTTGAAACACACTATGCGCTTTATTCTATAAGGATACAATTCCTAAAAACATAGTGGAAAACTATTAATTTCCGTAAATTTGCTGTAATTTTTTTAATTTCATCCGGTTTAGTACAATTTTAAAGTAAAATTAGGCTAAGACTCCTAAAAAGACTCCTCTGGGGTCTGCTAGGTCATGATTTTATTTATTTCAATAGTAGCAAAACAGGCATACTGAAGTTCATTGCAGTTGAAACACGTTATGCATTTTATTCTATAAGGGTAAAATTCCTAGAAACATGGTTGAAAACAATAATATTAATTTCCGTAAATTTGCTGTAAAAATTTTTTTTTTGATCCGATTTGGTGTAATTTTCAGGTAAAATTACGCTAAGACTCCTAAAATGACTCCTGTGATCTCCTATGTCAAGATTATATTTATGTGAATTGAAGGAAATCACAGAAATAAAAGCATGTCAAACGCAACATTTCCTGTCTAGGCAGTAAGCAAAGAGTTCGAGCCAAAAGAGACGAAAGAAAATGTTTTCTCTATAATGGTTAAAGGAGAAATGTTTAATATATACTAAAGGGGATTATGGACTTATAATTTTAATGCTTCTGGTAAGAAAAACTAATTTTCTATCAATTATTTAGAACTCATTACATTGATCATTTACAGATCATAACTAAAAAGCAATTGTTCATTTTGATAATATTCCGTATAATTAATTATTTAAATGTAGGCAGAAAAGGGATAAAATAAAGGAGTTACACATTTTGTTTTCATGCATTAATAATATATATATACTAGCTGAAAACCCGTACTTCCCTACGGAGTACATTCAAATTAAATACAATGGTCAATGTATGCAATTAATGCCAAAAATATGTATGTATGTATATATATATATATATTAATATATAATATATATATATATATATATATATATATATATATACCCAACAAACACAGGACTGACGGCAGCTTATCGGGCCAGTGCTGGAAGCGCCGGTAGAACGACAAGTACGGGAGAAATTTTCTGGGCCGTTCGCGGGTTGTTTACGAACCTACGAAGGGGGAACGCTTTGCTGTTTACGTGTTTCAGGGCCTGTGATGGGTTGATATGAACCGCGCCGATACCGACATGGCTCCATCGTACCTTAATCGGCCGTCCGATTCGTAGCCATAAGTAGCAGAAATCTGTAACAGAATTATGGATTTGAAAGGGAAGGTGATGATTAAACAAAAGATACTTTTCAGAAAAATGGCTCTTATTTCTGTGTAACCTCTTTTGCGAGGAAAATTCACATAACATTCTT
Organism: Dolomedes plantarius; assembly: GCA_907164885.2. Taxonomy (NCBI): domain Eukaryota; kingdom Metazoa; phylum Arthropoda; class Arachnida; order Araneae; family Dolomedidae; genus Dolomedes; species Dolomedes plantarius. Next base: position 143,511,829 of record OU015498.1, on the reverse strand, counting down.
GGTATGTAAAGATTATATTATGTGAGAAGTGTAAGGTAATCAAAAAGTAGTTTCATTGTTAATTTTTTATCTATTACTGGAGAAATTTTAAAAATATCTACTTAAAAATGGAGCCTTGTTGCACCACTCTTTATTTAAAAGAGAGGAATTAGTGGTATCTATCTTATTTTACTACTCATTTATTTTTAGCGGTGGATGTCACACATTTACGTAGCAACTTCCACAATGAGTTTCCTAGTAAATATTAAAGATATTTTTTCTTAATCAAACTCTTCTCTTTTTGTTTTTACCTGCACTGCAAAAATAAAATGCTATTTAGTGCATGTAACCAAATTATAATTATACCTAAAATGTATAAGAAAGTGCCTCAGCTACCAAAATATATTTGCAGTTGCTAATTTTCAAGCACATATTTCAGACGGGTATGATTTTGATTTTGAAACGGATATAGACATAGATCTCTAATGTGGGGAGAGGTTCCATATTTATGCCCTCTACTTCTGAAATAGTTCTTATTTTGTGGAGCTTGCCTAACACCATTGGTAGCAAGAATTGTTAGTAAAGGATATAGAAAAGAGATAGCATGTTCCTGGAATTTCTGCAGTCAGAGATAGTTTGCAAGAGAGTTTAAAAATGTTAACATTTGTAAACAAAATATTTTTTCTTATAGGTTATATTGCCATAAATAGCCTATGTATTGATATTTTTTTACGACATTTAAAATTTTTTTTTGCCGTCGACTAACATCTACATGTTAATTACATATATTTTTTTAATTAACATGAAGGAAATAATCTAAGAACTTCAGCTTGCCAGCCTTGAAGCAGGGGAAAGAGAGGGAATAAAGAGGGGAAAAAATGCCAGCCGTGGGATTCGATCCCGCCACCGCTAGGTTACAAACCCAGAGCGCTACCACCCATGCTACGAACCACTCAAGCTAAATGTGTGAATTACCGATAACAAACCAGAGCATGTTGGCGGTTTCAAGATAATCTTCGTGCATGTTCGCTAGGGTGGAACGAAAAAACTTTTTTTAAAATTTAAATATGCTATAGTTTTCAAAAGTTGCCTCTTGGGATTAGAATAAAGAATATAAAATAAAATTTTATTGTTCTACTAAAATCTTTTCAAGTACCGCAAAGTGCTTCAAAATGGATATTTTTATGAAAAAGTGATAAAATTTGTATTTTTTTATTTCTTTTATAGTATATTAAAATAATATATATATACATATATATATTGTAAATAAAATATTCAAAATACTATATTTTTACAGGAAACTTACAATTCTAAGTATTTCTAACTGTTAAATGCCATTACAGAACAACTAATTTTGTAGAATTTCGCGATTTTCATCATATTAATTTTACAGTAGCATATCTTAATAATACACAATTGAATGAAAGAAAAAAAAAATTTTAATTAACGGGCATTAGTTAAAATAAACAAATCACACTTATTTAGAAAAATATTAATAGTGATTAATGTCTTTAAAAGCAAAACGTTATTTTGAAAAAAACATTTATGTTTTTCAAAAGTCCATAGTAATCACACATGGTTTCCATTGCTTATTTCACTGACACATTGAATTGTTTTTTTGTTTGAAATTTTGGCATTTTCTTTTGAGATTGTATTTTTGTTTTTATCAATGCATCTCTTGCAGAAGTGTCACGAACGGACAACTCGGTATCGAATTTAACAATCCTTTCTTTCTGTTTGTGTGTGACATGGAAAATTATTGAAGTCAATACGTTGACTCTCGTGATCAGATTCTTTTGCTTCCTTTATAAACGGCTTTAGTTTGTCATCAGAAATATGGCTCTTCATAGGAAGTCCTGTTACTTTAACATCATTCCATTCAATCATGTCAATATAATACTTGGTATCTAAATTTATACGTTGGTTTAAAAACTTTCTGATGTCCCCTGCATTTTTAGCCTTTGCGTTTAGAATCAGACTTAATCCAAGCTCTCTTATGTGACTGCGATCATCTGATATCATACAAAGGAGGAGATTTTCAGAAGCAGCAAAGTATGCATTTCTTTGAATAACTGGGTGAATTAAATTTTTAAGAGTCTGATGGAGGTAAGAGTCTGGAGTTTCCACAGGTGCTTTGATCCATGGATACAAGATGCTTTCAGCTTTAGGTTAAACCAAACAGCTGCATAAACTTTCAAAATGTACTCAGTCAGTATTCGGAGATTTTTTGCAGGATATTCTGTTCCCGCATACAAGGGAAGTATTCTGTTTGCTAATCTAATCCATCTTGAATGACAAAGTTTTCCTGGTTTTCTCATGGACAAATCAAAAGAACACCTCCCAACAGAGATTGAATTACTCATTTCTAACAAATATTTTAGGTCCACACGTAAATCTTCCTTAATTTCTAGTAATGGAATGTCATTTTCAATAGGTGCAAATTCAATGACTGGTAGTTCATAGCAGTTTTCTAGTAGTTTACCTATTTCTCCTCCAAATTCATTTGGACCTTTAATTAGGATGTAGGGGCAGTTCATTTACTTGAAATAGACAAATCAACCACTGCAGTGGCCTTCTTAATTCCTTTTCCAATAAAGGAATCGCACCATTATTCAATCCAGTGTTCAAGCCAGTTCCATCACATCCAATTACAGTAATGTTTAAGTGTTGGTTGTTGCCGTTGAAAGTGTTATTATGCCATCTTTTATACCTTATCCAGTGACAAATATCTGCTTCAGAAAATTCCTCCTTTGTATGATATCAGATGATCGCAGTCATGTAAGAGAGCTTGGATTACGTAGGATTCTAAAAGCAAGGACTGCAAATGAAGGAAAGTTTTTAATTCAACGTATAAACTTTGATGCCAAGGATTATATTGATATGATTGAATGGAATGATGTTAAAGTAACAGGATCTCCTATGAAGAGGCATTTCTGATGAAAAACTAAAGCAGTTTATAAAGGAACCTATCACGAGAGTCAACGTATTGACTTCAATAATTTTCCATGTCACACTGAAGCAGTAGAAGGGATTGTTAAATTAGTTAGCGAGTCACCGTTGTCCGTTCGGGGCACTTCTGCGAGACATGCATTGATAAAAACAAAATTACATTAATACCAAAATTTGAAACAAAAAGAAAAAAAATTCAATGTGTCAGTGAAACAAGTGATGGAAACCATGTGTGATTACTATGGACTTTTGAAAAACATGAATGTTTTTGTGTACTACAAAGGATCAGGAACCAAAACAAAACAAAACAATATAAACTTGAAAACGACAATATAAACTAGCAACAGAATAAACTTGAAAAATATACAAGAACTAAATAGGTGTGATTTGTTTGTTTTAACTATGGTCCGTTAATTAAAAATTGTTTTTCTTTCATTCCAATGTGTATAAGAATATGCTACTGTAAAATTAATATGATGAAAATGAGATGTATTTCATTATGATTTGAATTCTTTAAACTGTAAATACTGTTCATATGACTAAGATTTCTTATAATGACAAACTAACAAAAATTTTGTCATTGTAAGAGTAGCTCAGTGGTTTGATATAAAAAAAGAGGGGTCGTCGTCTGTGTTTTTAGCTTCCCAGAAGCTTATGAAAACAGAAAAAAATGCTTCAGCTATCGAATTTGATATTTGGTTTAAATTCGCGGCCATTTTTGAAAGATCGGGGAAGAAAGGCAGGTCTTCGGTTGAATGGCAGCTACGTGGACCAATGAACGACGTAGAGAACAACGCTTTTGCACGGGTTGCCACTTTAAAGCGTGACGTAGTTAGGGTAGCTTCACCCCGCTGACGAACATGGAAACGTACCTACTCGAGAAAGTGCTGAATCCCATCACTAATGACGAGATACGACAAGAACTGCTGTCAACGTACCCGAGTGTGGAATCAGCGTACGCAATCCTGGGAGGTAAGCCGGACTATTATTTGTCGGTAGAAATTAATAATACTAACAATTTCCAAAACACCAACCCAACTGATAACATGAATCCTAAGCCCCCTAAGAGGGCAAACATCGCACTTAACGAACTAACAAAAGATCACAACACACACAGCAAAGACACACAAAATAATGGTTTTGTTTTCCCTAACGCCAGGCACACTGCTAGACAGTACAAGCCTCTTCTAGCAACCCCTACTACTATTCAAACTAATAACAGATTCAGTGAATTAACAGAAAAAACGCTAAATGACACCACTATTCCAAATTCAGTTGAAAACACAAAAATAAAACCAATTTGCATCCTAAAACAAAGGGATGACAAAATCAACTACAAAAACGTACTTAATAAGATCGGAGAGGCATTATGTAAATGCTTCTATGCAAGGCCCGCCAACGACATTGTCAGGATTCATCCTGACAGTGTCGAGTCCCATGGAAAAATAGAAAAGTTCTTGAAAGACAACAAGATTCAAGGTTATATCCTCCCAATGGGAGTTGTCAAACCCACTAGGGTGGTAATCAGGGGCTTGGATATTGACACCCCAGTTGAAGAAATAAAACATGAATTAGATTTATTGAACATACAAACCACTAAAATAGTCCAAATGACCTCCAGAAAAACCAAAAATCCCATCCCCCTATTCCAAATTACCCTCCCTAACATTCCTGAATCAAAGAAAATTTATGAAATTAAATCAATTAACTACATAGGCATCAAAGTTGAAGACTATATCCCCCCTAAACGTATTATGCAATGCTTCAAGTGCCAACTTTGGCACCACCATCAGGTAAACTGCTTCGCAGAACCTAGATGTGTTAAGTGTAGCGGTGACCATCTTTCACACCTTTGTCCCTCAGGTAAAAATATAGAGTCCCCATCCTGCTGTAACTGCAGTGGTAATCACCCTGCCAGTTACAGAGGCTGTGAAAAATTCCCCAAGATAAAAGTTAAAAAAGTTATTAGACAAATTCAACCCCCCAACCCCATTAATAATACTGTCAGGCCAAATTTCTCATTCGCCAATGCTCTTACTAATTCCAGAAACACCCAAAATCCCCACAAACCCAATTACAGCCACCCCAAGCTAATCTTCAACAATCCCAAGCCCCCAGCGTAGAACAAAACTCCCCCCAAAATCAAGTTTCTGCCCTAATTGATGAAATTAATCAAGAAATCAATAATATTGACTATAACGCCATAATTCCACAGCTCAAACACATACTTTCTGAAATTAAACAACAAACTAATCATGTTAATAAGCTGGAGATATATCTACGATATCTCCCTAATCTGATCTCCATCCCCCTTCATGGCTAATTGCCAAAGGTTTTGCCTCTCCGTTCTTTCTTGGAATGCCAATGGTATTAACTCCAAACTCCTCGAATTTCGGGATCACATAGATGAGCACTCTCCTGATATCATCCTCGTACAAGAAACACATCTCCACCCAGGTGTCAGAGCAAATGTTGCTAACTACCACACATACAGAAATGACACGCCACACAACCCTATCCCCTACAGGGGTACAGCCATCTACATAAAGAAAAATATCCCCCACTATGAAATCCCACTTCCCAATCTCACAGCCATCTACGCCACAGCACTAAAAGTCACACTCAATAATAAAATCCCCTTCTTAATAGTCTCCACTTACATTCCCCCCCAACAAAACCCCTCTGACGTACATAATGACCTGATTAAAATAGCCCAACTTGACAATAACTTAATACTTTTTGGAGATTTCAACGCCACACACACCTTTTGGAACTGCAACACTAACAACACTCATGGAAACACCATCTATAACTTAATAAACAACTATGACATAGACATACTTGCACCTGACACACCAACACAATACAGCCACCAAGGTAATGGTTCCATTATTGATTTTGCTCTCATTAAGGGAGTCCCTTACCCCATGAACATTCAATCACTCAATGCACTTAACTCTGATCACCTTCCAGTCCAACTAACCATAAATTTCAACATAAATCTCAACCACACCACCCATAAAACTATCACTGACTGGAATCACTTTAACTATTTACTTAAAAACACACCATATAACTTTAACATCCCAAACACACCAGATGAAATAGACAATTACACTAAATACATAACCGACACCATCACTACAGCCTACAACACTGCTACCCAAACAACTCACAACAATATTAACAGAAAATCTACAGACAAAACACTTAACCATCTTAAAAATCTTAGAAACAGCACCAGGAAAACATGGCAGCAATCCAGACTCCCTCATCACAAAACACTCATGAACCAGGCACAAGAAAACTTAAAAACATACATCAGACACAAGTCAAACACCAGTTGGAATTTCTATGTCTCTAACTTAACTACACAAAACAACTCCATCTGGAATGCCACACGACAACTTAAAACTAGGAAGTTTAACATGCCACCACTTTACAATAACACTACAGGCTCTTACCCAGGAAGACAAAGCAGCATTAATTGCTCAAAAGTTAGTAAATCAGTTCACCCCCCATAACTTATCCCCCCTCCCTACTGAGAGAGAAGTAATTTCTAATCTTGAAAACCTACTTGACTCCCCCATCCCTCCTATTGATACTCATATTCCCCCCTCTGAAGTCATAAACCATATCAGAAAACTTAAAAATAATAAAGCCCCTGGTGCGGATAAAATCACAAGTATTATGCTTAAAAATCTGCCACCCAAGCTCTTAATTAATATTACCACCCTTAATAATGCTATTATTCGCACCAGCTACTTCCCCTCTCCCTGGAAAAACTCTATAATTATCCCCATCCATAAACCTGGTAAAGCTCCCTCTGACCCCTCTAATTACAGACCCATTAGCTTACTCTCAACTATTAGTAAACTAGCAGAAAAATTCATTCTAAACTTAACACCCACCTTGAAAATAATAACATCATCTCTCCATACCAATTTGGATTCAGGCGTTTTCTCTCAGCCCCCCCCCATCAATTATATAGAGTTGTTAGTGATCTCGCCAAAGCCAAAACTTACAGTAAATCTACTGCTGCTGTCTTTCTGGATATCAGCAGGGCATTCGATTCAGTCTGGGTACAGGGTCTCATTCACAAGCTCATTAATTACAATTTCACACCTAACATTATTCCTTAATTTACAGCTACCTTACAAACAGAACATTCCAAGTCAAACTACAAAACACACTCTCACAGAAACACAACATTCTCTGCGGCCTGCCACAAGGAAGCTTATTAGGCCCAGTTCTGTACTTAATTTATGTAAACGACTTCCCAACACACTTCAGAACACACACTGCTGTTTACGCAGATGACACAGCCATATACATGTATTACAACAAAATTAACTTTGCAGTCAACCAGCTTAACATCCACCTACATCACATTCAAACATGGACACACAAATGAAAAATGAAACTCAATACTGACAAATGTGTTGCTGTCATGTTTTCCAGAAAATCACCTATCTCATATAATGACCATAAAATCATAATTAACAACACTGCTCTGCCCTGGTCCAAATCCTGTAAATATCTTGGTATTACTCTTGACAAGAATCTCACTTGGCGCCCCCACATAAAACACATTATTAATAAATTTCGAGCTGCTAAAAGAACACTCTTCCACTTAATTCCTCGAAATAGTTATTTGAACTTAAATATGAAGTTGCTCATCTACAGTGCATTCCTTAGACCTATTTTAACCTATGCTTGCCAGGCCTGGTCTTACTGTCCTGAGTATCAAATTAATAAAATCTGTGCTGCTCAAAATAGTACTATTAGAATAATTGTAAATGCCCCCTATTATTTTAGAAATTATAAAATTTATGAAGAATTAAACTTCCCCCCCCCCTCACTAAATTCATCCACTCCCTTAATATTAAATTTTATGACAGCATTGAAGCTAATGAGCTTACTCTCCTAACAGATTTTTCGGACTATGACCATAGTAAACCCTTCAATAGAAAGAGTCCAAGAGCCTCTTTGGCTCTTGACTGGTAATTTCCCTCCTTTAGGTGTGTCCCAGTAGCACAGACGGTAGAGCGCGGAGCTCACAACTTCTAGGTTGTGAGTTCGAATCCCCATGATTTCACTTTTTTCAAAATTACCCCCTCCCCCCCAGTTGGCTGGGTTCTGGCTTGCAAACTCCTTTCTAGTGTCTATCCTTAATTTATTTTTAAAAAAAAATTATAAAATTTATAAAAATTAATACGTAGACCCCGGTCTACGGCAAAAAACATTTAAAAATTTATTAAAATTGATACTTGAGTTTGGAATTCAAACTCAAGGTAAAAAATATTTATTTTTATTAACATTAATTCTCCCTCTTAGTTATTTTCCTTTTCTCTATCCACTAAACTTTCTCAGGTCGCAGAAATTCGAGGAAACAAACACACTTCTCTCCTATCTCTTTTTTTACTAACAGCTACAGACATTTATATTCCGGCAAACTTCAGCAAAAGCCAAGTTATTTTTTAGAAGTTGGGGGTAAAACTTTACCCAGGCACTTCTACTCAATCTTGTTGCCAGTTGCCGGTAGCTTCACTCGTAGTGGGTGCCTCTTAAAAGACGTTACCTCCAGCTTAAGGGTAAGTAACATTGTTTATTGTTTAGAGATTTGTGATTAAACTAATTGCAGTTATTTAAAATAATTTATTGTTTTTAATTTTCAAAGTTTCAAATTTAATGCATATATTGATGTAAAAGAATGGGTAGGATTAACTGAGTGGATCTTAAATGTCTTGCCTACAGTTATTAAAGGATATAAAAGTTAAATTAATGTAATTGAATGTTATACAAATTCCAGAAACTTCATTCTAACACTGTTTAATTTAGATATACATTTATGCAAAGTCTTTTGTATTTAAATGAAATATGTAATTTTACTTTGTAGTAAAGTAAATATCTTTTTGTTTGTATTTAGGTTCCTAGAAAAGATCAACAAAACATCAGCCTGGCTTAAAGGATTGTGGAAATCATCAAAAGGTAACGTGCTATTCTAAAACTTAATATTGTGGCATTTGTTAAGAATTGTAAGATTTCAAAATTTAATAATTATAAATTTCCTTGCAAAACAAATAAGATAAATAATTTAAGCATTTTAAAAGAATTTGGATTAAATGAAAACAGTAATGAGTGATGGTGAAAATGTATTAAATGTGGTAATTGAATTGCTTGATGTTCTACGACATAAAATTTCTGATCATCCAAATACAATAATTGACTTCTTGACTGAACAACTGACTTTATTATTAACCAAAAAAAGCCTTTCATTATAGTTCTGAATCAATGATATTTTGTAGTATATTATATAGTAAATATTTGAATGTTTAGAATAATTATGTCTATCAAAGTATTCTCTTTAAGCATACAGACTTCGTTCCTTTCCCAACCTCCAGTCAACCAGAGCAGAAAATTATATAAAAAAGAAAGTTAATATTTTTCTTCAAAATTTTTAGTTATGAACTAGCTTTTGCGAATCACTGTACAGGAGCCAAACCATAAGAGAGGGGGGAAAAACTTTTAAATTACCATATATTAAACCTTTACATAAACATAATATTACTTAACAGACATTCTTAATTACTTACAATTTCTTATATTACAATACATAGAACTTCATCCATAAAACAGCTATAATATAACAATGAAACTTTTTTAAATTTACAACATTATTTATGTTTTTAATATAATCCAGCATTGCAAGCATTTTGCATATCTTCAACTTCATGCTATAATTTTTAAAAATTCTAACAGAAGTTTATTGATTTTATACTTATAGATCAGATATCTGATATGCATATTTTTAACACAACATACTATATAATTCTGATTTATGCTCAATCATGCAGTCTGTATGAGTGCAGAAAAGAAGCAACTGGAAAAAAAGTCATGCACTTATCAGCATACATCTGAATATAAATGTTTATAGTTGTTTTTATTTTTTAGTATTGCATAATCATATGTATATAAATATATGCAGAAAGTTATTATATTTTTCATTCCTAAGTTATTAAATTGCTGGTCATCATGCATTTATATAATTTAATTTGTCAGTTTCAACTTTAAAATCTTGTATAACCTGACAAGGATGAGAACCTTTATTTAGATAACATCATGTGTGCTAGATTTTTATTAAAACTTTAGGTATATTTTTGCATTCTGTGTGTGTCATTTGTAAAATCTTCATTAAAAATTTGAGAATGTCCTCAATAACTGATGTATAAGCTATTTGTTTTCAAGACTTTTAGAGAGTATTTAGTTGTCATGTTGTGCAAAATAAATAAGAACTTACTGGTCCAAAGCATAGACGTGCCCCCCCCCCCCCAACTTAACTTGAAATAAATTAAAACGTTAATAGAAGTTCGGTTAAATCAGAAAATTGTAGAAAACTTTTAAGAAAGTTGGTTTTTTCCCGTTTTTTTCAAACTGTGAAACTGAAAATACCGATTATGTCTTTAGCCCTAACATAGTTTTTAACAATATGATCCATAACAAAAATTCGATGCTACATTTTTTTTCTTTTATTTATATTACATTTATTTTTCTCATTGTATAACTTTTTGAATACTACTCAAACATCAATTCTATTGTTTCTCAATTTCAAAAAATCATAATATTTCAAATTTTAAGGATCGACCTTTTTTATTTCACTGATAAGCAAATTTATAATGAACTCTGCTTTTCAATGCTTCTTGGTATCACAAATCACTCTAATTTTTATTATGGCATTATAAGAAAATATTGGTTTCTTTACAGAATTCTGAAACTGGAATCCATCTTCACCACATTGTGATTTGCTTCGATAGATTCCATTCCTCACTTGGCGGTGTGTTCGATTCATAATCTGTGTAAGTTGATTTGAACCTCACTAAACCCATTTTTTTATTATTCTCTAGATATTCTTTTTTTTTTCAGCAGTGAACTTGTGGGCAAAATCACAAAGTTGTGAATATATTTTTTTTAAATTTATTTTTTGTACTTAAATTTGAATTTTTCTATGAAAAACCATAAAAATTATTTTTATTACATAATTCTTAATTAATAAACAACTCAAATTTTCAAATTTCTCTTTGTATATTTTATATGCTAATCCGAACATTCTCATAAACTTTGGTTGCAGTAATTTGTGGATTGATATTGATTTCCTTTATTCATTATATTTTTAACTGGCAAGCCTGTTATTAAAGTATAAGGTATGTCCAAAAGTGCAGTTGAGGGACTTCAGTTAACCATGACTCTTGTGAAAGTCTTTTATCATAACTGCTTACCAAAAAAATTTTTATATTTTTATATTATAAAGATATAAAATGCCAAGGGTTATTTTACTCTTGACAGTTAATGTTAAAAAATTTTTAAATTTAATTATCAGAATTTCATGAGAAGTAGTTAGAGGTTCATTCATAATTCCTTACAGAAGTAATAATAATAATAATATTGCTTATAGATGTATGAGATCATTCGTTGATGAGCTAATAGGTAGTTGAATGTCATTTGGAATACTAACTTCTGCCTAGTATTTAATTTTTTTATTATTTCATTGTCAAATTTTGGTGGAGATCTGTCACATAAAATATATTTTTGTGAGCAGCTGTTATTATAAAGTGTAAGGATAAGGGCAGTAAAAAAATATTCCAAAATATATTATTTAGGTTCAGTTAATTATTAAACAATTGTTGACAATAATAAGGTTATGTTTGCAAGTGTGTAGGTTTTTTTATGGTCTATTATTTGGTTTATCTAAGTTAAGTTGAAAAAGGATGCAAGCATACAAAGATTGACTGGCTGTCAATGTTGAGTGCAGTGGCATAGATTATTTTACAAAGTGCAATAAAATACTTTTAACTTTTCAAACCGAACTTCTAACCAGAATTTTAAAAAAAATTTAATAAAACTTTTAAAATTGAAAATATTTTCATGGATCTAAAGAATGTAACAGAACACCTGTATGGTCAACTAATTCATGGATAAAAGATGCAGCCCTAAAAGCAAAAGGCCTGGTTTCTGTATACTTTTATAATAATCATGTTACAACAGTATACAGAAACCAGGCTTTTTGCTTTTAGAACTGAATCGTTTATCCATGAATTTGTTGACTATACGGGTTTTCTATTCCACTGTTAAGATCTGTGAAAATACTCTCATTAGCAAAATATTTTTAAAAAAATTTAAATTTGGGTTAGAAGCTTGGTTCAAAAAGTCTAAGTGTTTCTTCACGCTTTATAATATAATCTATGCCATTTCATTCAACATTGACAGCTAGTCAATATTACCCACCTCATTTTTCAAATTAACCTAGACTAATCAAACAATATATCATAACAATTTTTTAGTAATTACTGAATCTAAATAGTATATTTTGAATAATTTCTTACTGTGGTTATCCCTAATAACAGCTGCTCGCAAATAAAAAATATTTTATACACAGATCTCCACCATTATTTGACAATTAAGTAACAAAAGATATGCTCTATTAAAATACTATGCAGAAGTTAGTATCCCAAATTACTTTCTACCACAATTTTTGTAAAACCAATTACTGTGAAAGCTACATCATATAATAAATGTTTACTTTATTCATTATTATAGTAATAGATTAAAGTGTATTCACCCTTTGCACTAAATTTCTGAGTACAGTACGACATTCAATCCTGTCAATTAAATGATTAGTTATTACAGATATAAATAAAATAGATTAGAATGCCTTGATAGAGTACAATAATTGAAAGCTGACTGAGAGACTTTTTAGAATGACAACAAAATTTTCTCTTCACTATCGAGAATCACTCTCACATTGAAAGTAAAGAAACACAAGAATGAAGATTGAATACTATATAAAATCTTAAATTTCTAAATCTGACCCAGCATCTGTATTAATGCTCTCTATGGCATGTTGTAATCAAATTTAGAAATTTAAGATTTTGTATGCTAATGTTTTACTTAGCATTCAATCTTTATTCTTGTGTTTCTCTACTTTCAACAGCATTATTGTCAAAAGTGAAGAGGAAATTTTGGTGTCATTCTAGACAAGCCTCTGATTCAGCTTTCAATGTTGAGCTGAAATTATGCTCAACATTAAAAACTTATTATTGTACTCTTATCAAGGCAATCTACCCTATTTTATTTATATCTATAATAACAAATTAATCGACATGGTTGGATTTTCTACTGTACAGAGAGAAATTTAGTGAAAAGGGGAATACTCTTTAACAAATATTTTATAACTATTTTCTATTAGTATATTTATTTAATCAATATTTATTACATGATGTAGTTTTCACAGTATGGAATTGGTTTTACAAAAAAAATGTGGTAGGAATTTACTTCTTGGAAGTAGTTATCAATAAAATGACAACAGATTTAAAACTGCACTCATGTGTTGGGTGCTGTTTTATATCAAGTTTTTTTAAACCCCTGTCTCAGAATTTATATTTCCTAATTGGATTTATTTAATTCTACTTTATCAACAATGAATTTTTTCAACTACTTTCAACAATCAACTATTTTTACAACAATAAATTACCCTTTAATGTGCTAAACTATGCAAAAAATAATTTTCTTATCTGCAGAGCATTTACTAACTCTACATCAAAAAATAATTTAAATAAATTCTTCTTTTGATTCATAAATTATATCAGGGGATGGGAGTCATTTTCCTTTCACATAAATTTATGAACTGATTTTCTTTCTTTTTTACCCCTAGATGCTGTACAGATGGAACAGAGCTACAGCGAAAGGATCCTGTTTTGTTAAAAAATTGTGTAAATGTGCTATGTACTTTCTAAATAAACTATTTTTACTTTAAACCAGCTCTTTTCTGTATTTAAAAACATGTGTGCCTATAATTATTTCTCAAAATTACAATAGAAGATATTACTATCATAGTACTATTTTTGAGAAATATTACTATCATAGTACTATTTCTCAAAAATAGTACTATCAAGTGTTGGATATTGAAAGTCCAATATAATATAAAAGAAAATATTTTTTAAAAATGACTTATAAGAATTTAATAAATTACTCTTTAATTCACAAAACTATGCAAAAAAATAATTTTCTTATCTGTAGAGCATTTATTAACTCTACACCAAAAAATAATTTAAATAAATTCTTCTGAGCAAGTTTTCATAAGCTCACAATGATGGGTTTCATCATACACACTACACATTACTCAGGTTTGAAAAATGAATGTATCAAATTTATGTTTATAAATTTATCAAATTATGTTAATAAATTTTATACTGGGAAAGTACAAATTTTTTGGGTTAATTATTAAAGTAGTACTGTTTTACATACTATAATCTCATTCTAAACTTTTAAAAAAAACTGGAACCTTAGATCGAATGGAAAGATGATTTAGGTTCAATGGTTGGTATTAATGTTATCTTAACTTTCAAATTTGGGTAAATGTATCTTAATACAAAATGAGGTTTTGTTCTAACAAGTAAACTTGTGATTCATATGCAAATTTTTAGGTAATAACAAAGATCAGTATTTGGTAATACCTAAAAATACATAAGGCAAAACTGGAAAGAATACTAGAAATATGAAGGCAAAATAATAATAATAATAATAAAAGTGAAAGGGTTGATATCAGAGGTTATTCGTCAATGAAATAAATAATAAAAATAAGCATATAAACGAAAGAGTCCTACGCAAAATTTAGAAAAAATGCCGGCGGTTCGATTCTGGTAGAATGCTGGCATGATGCCCGGACCTACGGCACATTGCTGTTTACGAGATGCGTAGATGACGGTATGTCGACACCAATTATTGCTCCCGTAACCGGCCCGTCAACCTCCGGTTACGCTTCGGCTATCTGTCCGCATCGATAGCTTAATCGCGGCTGCCTAACGGTTCGCAGTCGGATGAACGATGGCTCGATTCCTACAGGAAGCGGCCCAGCAGTCGACGGGGTAGTCGCGGGCGAGAGGACACAGCCGTGACGGAAACGATACTGACCTAATGCGGCGGCCCGGCAGTGGTGAAATCGGCTGGCCGGAACCTTCCGACCCCGGCCCGATGCCTCTGTGTTTGTTGGGTATATATATATATATATATATATATATATATATATATATATATATATATATATATACATATATATATATATATATAACTAGCTGAAGTACCCGGCCTTGCCCGGGATTTTAACAATATTTGTTAACCAAAATCAACACAGTATAAATAACATAGAAAAAGTATATGTGAAATGTTATACACATCTCAGAATTCAGGAATTTCAGCCTTTCATCATTGAAGCACTAAAATCTGAAAAGTAAAAATGTCAAATTGTCTAATGTTTGCTAACCAAAATTAATTTAAAACAAAACACGTTATAAATAACATAGAAAAAAACATGTGAAATCTTATACACATGAATAAAATGAAAACCCAATAAAAAAATATATAAAATTATAATAAACTCCTCAGAATTCAGCTAGATTTAGCCTTTTATCATTTGGGCAAAATAAGAAGCTGAAATTATAGGTTTAGCTGAAATTTCCAATAGAACCATGATATGACTCTAGCGTTGCCTCTTAAAGAATGAAGTGTTTGATTGAGGGCTGCAAACCATTCAACTCCTCTCCACATTAAACTCCTATAAACATCCTCTACATATTAAATTCCTTTTCTCTCCATAATAAACTCCTTAGAATTTTGGTAGATTCAGCCTTTCATCATAGTACCACTAAAACCTGAAACATCCTCTCCAGAAATATAATTGTATTAATTACAATAATTAAACTCAAGCAAATGTATGAATTAAGTTTTTTAACCAAAATTTGAATAATTCGTAAATGAAAAAGCATATGAAAATAAAGATAATAAGAACTTCCGGAATCGAAATCAATTACCCTTAATTTTTAATTAATAAAAAGCCAAAATAATATGAATAAAAACGATAGTTGTTTAAAAGCATATGAAAATAAAGCTATTATAAAGATAATAATAAAAAAAGCATATGAAAATAATGCTCGAGCATGAAGTTAACGTTATGATATAAAGATAGTAATAATAATATAAACCGCGTGCATAAAATATTTAGCTTTTCAAGCGGAACAAATTAATTTTTAGAAAAAAACTACTTTTAATCGAGAAATTAAATACATTGCACAAAATTTTGATTTTACCAACTTTCTACCCTACAATTTACACCCTACTTCTTTGAAGTTGGGTGTTGAAACATCCTCTTTGAAAAATTTACACCCTACCTCTTTTAAATAGGGTGTAAATATAAAGTTTTAACAGCGAATTGAATGCCAGTTAAAAATTATTGTTTAAAATCATATGAAAATTACGCTATTATAAAGATAAAAAAAAGCATAGGAAAATAATGCGTGCGCATGAAGTTAACGTTACGATATAAAGATAGTAATAATAATATATATATATAAAACAGTTCCGTAACTAACTGACTGACTGACTGATTGACTGACTGACTGACATACAACGTATAGACCAAACCGCGGGAAATAAAAGGGCTGAAATTTTGCATGGCGATTCTTCTTATATTGAAGTAGTGCACTAAGAAAGATTTTTGAAAAATTCTTAGATTTTTTTAAAATTAAATTTTTTAGTTGTTTTAGTAACTTTTTTTAAGTTTGCATTTAAAATAATAATAATTTGAGGGTTATAAAATTTATATCACGAAAAAGATCATAAAAATTCCTTTAATATGAAATCTTTTTCGAATCTTTACCTCCATTTTATGATTTTTGGTGAATTTTTAAAGATTAATTTTTAGAATTTAACCTTTTACATGCCACACTATGATCAAGGAATAAAGTACCATAATTTGCTGCTTAACTTTGGTCGATAACTTCCAGGAAGTCGGTCTAACAGGTGTTCTCCACCTATTCCTTTATTATATAATTTTATAATGTAAGGTTAAGGAAAATCAACTTTTTTTTTAGCTCGGACATATCTTTTTGCTCTTCCTAATGGTTCGTGAGTGATAAAATTTGATGTAATAGTTACAACAGAACTATAGTTCCAATGGCACATATAAACTTCTCCATCGCATCGGTAATCAAATTCTCCACGTTGAAATTTCGACATTTCTTTTGCTGTTTTAAGAGGACATTGTCCCATTATAGGATCTCGTACTATGCCGATTGCCTTAAAGCCTTTGTTAGATGAATCTGTCAGCAAACTGTGCGATGTAAAAAGTTATCAAAAAATAGTATGTGTTTCTCTGGATTGTCAATAAAATCCAAGCAGCAAATTTTCCTTTTTCGAACTTTTTCCACCGTAGATAGACATAGCATAAGGATAACCATTTGCTGAGCAGATCATCCAAACTTTGAAACCAAAGCGAATTGGCTTTCCACGTATAAACACCTTAGCCGAACGATGTCCATAACACGGAAACATAGATTCATCGATACTCATAATTTCATGAAAAAATCCAAATTGACGAACATTTTTTCCAACCTCTTTATAAAAGAGAGAAATTTTTCCTAATGTATCGCCTGGTTCCAATTTACTATTATCAACAATGTGGAAATACTTTTTTATCATCCGAAATTTATTTCTGGGCATTGTATTGTTAACAATTAGGATATGCAAATCTTCCTGAGAGCTCCAATATGTATTTTCATCAGGTACTGAGTGGTAGCCACTAAACAACAGTAATCCAAGAGACTGCCGAATGTCATTTGCGTCGACGTCTAAAAAGTCTCCTTTTTGTAGGACATACAGCTTTGTAAGTTCGGCTGAATTTTCTAAGTAATCAGACGGCTGAATCACTGATCATGTGTGATATCACTGCTTTTGTATATCGTTACATGCCAATGTTCCTTTTTTGGAACATTGCATTTTTACGCAGTCTTGAGGAAATATTTCTCAATATTATTTTAATTTATTTTATTAACTCGTTAAACTTGTCCTTTGCAAGTACGATGGGGAAATTTTTGGGTGGGTTTGAATTTTTAGGAATTTTATAGAATTTTTTTTCTTACGTACTGTAAAAATTGTGAAAAAAGCTGATTTTTAGAAATTTTTCTACGCTAAAATATTCATATTTGAAAAAAAAAAGTCAAAAAATCAATCATGCCTTCTATAATATACGGTAATTTTTTCAAACTGACAGATATCACAGTTTATTTTTTAAAAAATATTAAACATGGTGTTCCAAAAAAGGAACATTGGCATGTAAAAGGTTAATTTATTAAACGCTGATCACGTGATTTCTTTTTCTGTTACTTTAAATAAATTTATCTTCACATAACAGCGAAATAGGCAAAAAAAACTTTTTTTCTTGCTAATGCGGCAGACGATTGGACATTATTCAAAAAAATATTAAAATAATGTAAAAGATATGTTCCTCAAACTGTACTACATTAACTCTACTATATTCTATAGTATGTCCTATGAGATTTAATTTGTATATTTTCTTCTACATTATTTTGTCTATAAAAATATCCCTTACGATTTTTTATTAATATATTTTTTTGTTTTTTTACATCAATCGTATACATTGATCGTCGTATTTATTATATATATATATATATATATATATATATATATATATATATATATATATTGGCATTAATTGCATACACTGACATTGTATTTAATTTGAATGTACCGTTCGTTTAGGAACACCTCCTAAACGAACATTTAGGAGGTGTTGGTTTATGGAATACTAAAATTTTAAATAGTAGCGCCATCTATTGCACATCTGTGAATCGAGATTGGCATCCTTCAAAAATTGTTGGTTATCCTAATTGTTAACAATACAATACCCAGAAATAAATTATTGATGAATGTTTGTTAACCAAAATCAATTTTAAAACTAAACACAGTATAAATAACATAGAAAAGATTTAGCCTTTATCATTGGAGCAAAATATCCTGGAAAGTAAAACATAAAACATATAAATTTATAATAAACCTACCAAAATCCATTAAAAAACTAAACACAGTATAAATAACATAGAAAAATAGCATACGAAATGTTATACACATTAATAATATGAAATCCAATTAAAAATATATAAATGTATAATAAACTCCTCAGATTTCAGCTATATTCGGTCTTTCATCATAAAAAAGCTGAAAAAAAATAAAATAAAAATAATTAAAAAAAATAAAATAAAATAAAAATAATAATTTAAAAAATAATAAAATAAAATTAAGATAATAATTAAAAAAATAATAAAATAAAAGCGGAAATAAAAAAGCCTTCATAATAAAGCTGAAAATACAGGTTTAGCAAAATTTGCACGATTCCATACTCGAACCCGAGTCTCACGGGGTATCAAATGAACCGTTTTAAGGAATACGCCACAATTATACACAACACTGTTGAGTAAAGTAAAAAATATACGCAATGAGTATTTTGGAAAGTTGTTATGGGTTGGTGAATATACATACATTTATGGAGTAAGAGGAGTTTTAAGTAAGAAATAAGTTAGCAGGATTGAAGCTTAGTCTTTAACTTTTCAATAGACACAAAGACATAAGCTAGGGGGATTGCAGTAGCGATTAAAAAAGATCGTGACACTTAGCGTGGTTGATTCGAATTTTCCATCGCGTGTGAGAGTGTCAATATGCCGTTGGATCCGATTTATTTTAGAGTATAAAATCTGACTTGAAAGATTATTATTTTTATTTACTATTCTGGTTTAATATATAACTTGAAACTTTTTGATTTTATTTATTTTTATCTTTTCGCTCGCTGTTTGCCAGCTAACCCTAACGTGGACGCCATATTCAGAGGGGTGATTCCACAAAGTGTAACAGCTTACAAATTGTTGGTTTTTTATTAATTAAAAATCAACGATAATTAATTTCGATTTTTGAAGTTCTTCAGACCCTCGGCTGTTTTTAAAGACGCCTGTATGTAAAATTTCACGATCCTTGCTCCTAAACTGTGGATTTCTATACAATTACAGAGAAACAAACATTCATTTTTATATATTAGATATATATATATATATATATATATATATATATATATATATATATATATATATATATATATATATATATCAGGGGTTTCCAACTGGCGGCCCGCGGGCTGCATGCGGCCTGCGAAGACTTCTAGGAAAATAATTTGCAGCATCAATTTAGATATTCTTAGTTAACGAAAAATTTTTTTGTAAAAATCTTTATTGCTTTCAAATACTGTTCATTTACAAAAAAGATTGATTTTCCTCGAATTCCATGAAAAGTAGGGTGTCCACTCATGTTCTATTTCATACCCCCCCCCACACTTCTTATTTGACCCACTTCTAATTTGACTTTTTTTGTGTGTGTCTGTGTAATATATCGAAAGTTGGCTAGTTATAATCAAGGTCGTTGTTGGAGGTTCATCCTCGAATTTTTTAAATTTTCATAGTGCATACTATACACAAATCCTCCAAATCCCCCTCCCTCAAGAAAAAATGTCCTGGGTATGGTCCTGATTCAATTGCGGCCCGCCACTAGACAGGTGTTTTCGATTGCGGCCCTTGGACACTTGTAAGTTGGAAACCCCTGATATATATGTATAATATATATATGTATAATATATATATATATATATATATATATATACATATACATTCAATAGAGTTTTTGATAAAATTAAAGAAAACAAAGATAATGGCTACCATAGGTGCTAAATTGCTCTGGATGTGAAAAATGCATTTAATTCAGTTAGAATAAAAAGAATAAAGGAAGACATTTAGAAAACTGAAATGGATACTAACTTAAAGAAAATAATAATAGGTTATCTGAAAGACGGTACCGTAATTATACTAAATGAAGAAAAAGAGGGGGAATATAATATTGGCGTACCACAGGGTTCGTTCATTGGGTCAATCCTGTGGTTACTAATTATTTATGAGTTGCTATTAGAGGATGTGGGCGATGGCAACAAAATACAGGCATTTGCGGATGATATTGTAATACTGCTTAGGAGTAAAGTTATATATAGATTTACAGAGATAGCGAGACCAATAATGGGAAAATGTTGGAACTGGGCCGATAAAAACCAACTACAATTTACTGTCGAAATATCCAACTACATAATAATACCACACAAAGGAGAAATCACAAGGAGACCCACGATTTAGTTTAAAGGGGAGAACATCAAGTACAATGAGCATATTAAATACTTCGGAATTTACTTAGACGAGATGTTAAATTTTATCTTTCATATGAATAATATTAGAAATAAGGCATTAAAATTTCAACACAGTATCAATAGAGTCCGTAAGAGTACGTGGGATTTGAAACCTGAGATTGTCAAAAAGTTATATTTAACTGTAATAGAAAAGATACTAATGCATGGAGTGCAGTCATGATATAATGGTAAACATACAATGGATTTAAAATTAAGACAGATACAACGACCATTCTTAATAATGTTAACTAAATGTTACAGAACAGTTTCGACTGATGCACTCCACATTCTATCAGGCACCACGTTCTATACGCACCATACCATTAGACTTAACAGGTAAAATTGAAAAGAATATCTATGAAATCTACAATAAAGGATCAGAAATAAAATTAGGAGACGTCGTACTGAACGCGCAGAGTTGCGAAACAAAAAGCCGACCTCTAAAGAAAGTACGTGAAATGTGGAAATATGAATGGACATATAACATGGAATCAAAATCGAACATTAAATACTACACTGATGGCTCAAAAACCAACGAACTTGTTGGTGCGGCGTGTTTACGTTACAACCTTAATGTTTTAGAACAAACATTGCTTAAACGTCTACCTAATAATGCATCATCCTATAGCGCTGAAGTTGAAGCCATTGACATGGCCATCACTGATTGTGTAAGAAAAGGAATACAGGAAATCGACATATACAGTGATTCTAGAAGTAAACTGCAAGCTATATGTGCATATTATTTTAAGGGAGATAGGATTGAAAATATAAAAAACCTAATAGAAAGTCATAACATAGCAGTAAACTTACACTGGGTTAAAGCCCACTGTGGGATTAATGAAAATGAGATGGTAGACGATGCAGCTAAACAAGCGACAACACTGAATGAAATCACAGGAAATTATAAATTAACTAAAGAACGGATTAAGAATATAATTAAGAATTATTGCATAAATCTATGGCAAGAAAATTGGGAGAGAAACAGTTTAAGAAGGAAAGTATTTGAGGTATTCCCTAGAGTTTCTACGTAAAGACTGTCGGCAGATTTCCTTGTTAATCAAGCAATAACTGAACATGGCTGTAAAAGGGTCTATCAAAACAGATTTATTATTAAAACAGATCTTTGTGAGAGTGGAAATACAAAATATAAAGCACTGTATATACAGTTGTAGTAAATGGGCTGAAGCACGGAAAAACTTAACTTTGGGCTTTGAGGATTGGGCCCCTAGTAAATTATTTACGGATTATTATTGTAGAAGGTATATCAAGAATATTATTCAGGAACTTATGAATATACACTTCCTCCTACAAGGGGAAGGTGGATAGTTCCTCCGATTGAAAAGAAAAAAGACACGTAAATGAATTTCAAAAAGAAAAACTTCGGGACCCGGCTGGGCTGGATTAACGTCGGGAAGATTAGTTTTATTATTAACGGCCGTATAACCTTCGGGGGTGGACGGGGGTGATATTTCTTCTTACTGTATGTTAATATTTATTTTTATAATGTCCAATCATCTGCCGCATTAGCAACAAATTTTTTTTGTCTATTTCGTTGTTATGCACGTGACGCAAAATTAAAAGAAAAGAAACCACGTGATCAGCATTTAATAAATTGAATTCTATAAATTAATATTTAAAAATTCACCAAATAACAGAAATTGGAGATAAAGATTTGAAAAAGATTTCATTTTAAAAGAATTTTTATGATCTTTCTCGTGATATAAATTTTGTAACCCTCGCAGTATTATTTTAAATACAAACTTTAAAGAATGTTACAAGAACAGCTTAAAAATTTAATTTTAAAAAATCTAAGAAAATTATTTTAAAAATATCTCTTCGTGCACTCCTACACTATAAGAAGAATCGTCATGCGAAATGTCAGCCCTTTATGTCCAGCGGTTTAGTCTGTGCGTCATATGTCAGTCAGTCAGTTATGGAACTGTTTTATATATAGAGATAGTAGAAACGTGGCGATAATCTCCTATGCCCTTGACACCCCTGGACAATTGTCTCAATCTGTGAATTTCTGTGTGCATAATTATTCTTCTCATTAGAAAGAAAGGAGAAGAGAACGTGGGGCAGTGCGGCTTAGCCTCAGCATTTTTAAAGGAAAAATTAGGTGCTGGAATTCCATCAGTGGCTTTCGACGTTAGCAACCAATAGTAAGTCATTAAACACCGTGTTAAAGTCTCTATTGAACCACAGGGAGCTTTCTGAAAAGAAATCTAGATGTTTCGACAAGCTTCGAAAGGGAGTTTAATAGGCCAGTTCGTATTCGAAGAGGGGAGATGACGATTAGCGACAACGGAGACTGACAGGGGAGTTGTTGCTCTGGGATTGATAGAGCCCCGAAGGTAATCTCTAGAGGAAAAAAAAATTATATATATAATATATATATATATATATATATATATATATATATATATAAAATTCTTCTCACATTATTACATATTACGTGAGCCTCGTCACTTGACTCGGTTATAAATTATGGGACCGGCTTGTAGGGGGTATTGCTGATCGCTTATATGGTGTCCCCTTAACTGAATGGCCAGCAAATATTGTGGTGTGAGTTAGAGTGGCCGTCTGCATTCGATGTTGACCACTACTGGTCTCGTGTCTGCAAGGCTTTGTCTGTCCGATAATTCACATTCGGTCGAATGTCTAGAAACGACAAGTGCTCCGGCATTTAAGAAGTATTATGTCAATAAATTTTCAGATGCACTTCAGAAATGCATCCGTTAATTCCTCCCTCCCTCCCATCATAGCAACTTATTTTCAGACTTTAAAAAGCTAAAAATATTCAAATACAACTCAGCTGTCATTCCTACAGAAAAATAAAGTATGATAAGGTGACTTGAAAGCCCCCCCCCTTTTAATATCGCGTTGTAGTTGAAATATTGATTAATGTTCTTGAAGGATTTATACTTTGATATTAATACTCTATTACATTACTTTCTATTAATACTTTACTTACATGTAATTTGAGCGTTTCATAAAAATTTGTCAGACGAATGAGGTTATATCATTACAATTTTCCAAACAATCAATAACTTGAGGTTGCAAATCATGTGATGCCATATATCGCTTACCACTCACCTGCATAAGCTTTGACCAGAGTCTAATCAATCTTGGATGTAGAAGTTGAGACGCGTGGCTCAAACCTGTCCCCGCAAAATCCCAAAGGCCTACGGTTCCGTTAATTTGAACGTGAGGGTTCATAGTGATAATATCAGATACAATATTAAAGTACTGAAGTAATTCACGTATATTTACTTCCTCAGCTTTCCAGTTACCTGTAAAACAAGAGTAGTGTTTAAAGAAATTTTGCCATTTTCACATTTAAACTATATAATCATTTTTTAATTCAAGCCCTTTCATATTTCTCCTTTTTGTTTCATCGTTCATATTAGAAGTAAGTCCTGTTTAAAAAGTTCTATAGATATCAAAGATGACTGTGGCCTTCAGCACTTTGCTATGTTCATAAAAGACTGCATTCTCGTGAAATATTTCCAGGAATCTTTCCCTCTTTACGTTACAGGCTACTAAAAGGAAGTAATATGATTGTGAAAATTCAGACAGTGAGTCCATGTGTGTGTTTTAAAAATATTCATGGCTAGCACATCGTACCTCTGCCAGTCCAAACATATCTAGCGTTAAATACCGTTTGCGGCATGCATAGGTAACATTTCAAAGTACCATGAAGATTTTTCAGTCATATAACGGGTTCTGGGTAGTAGAAATGTTATATTTTAATATTCATCTTGTAATCATTATCCTTTAATACATGTGTATTTACGGTGAGATAATTTTACACTGATCAATTCTAAATTTTGTTATAGAGAAGTTTAAATTCCTAGTTTTCAACTCAAATTACAATTTTGGTGAAATCTTCCCAATGTCTATTAGCTACCATATTTTTACACGTTTAAGCATTGGAATATTTTTTTAAATAGCACTGATTTCTTTCGTAATCAAATATTTTAAGGGTTATAATATTTTTAATCACTTTAAAAAGTAAAAGAGACTCTTTTTTCAATATGATTATTGCTTCAGAAAATATATTTTCGGAATTTTTACTCTTAGTAGAAAGTTTTTGAGCTCACTTTACCGGAACAAAGGAACGCTACCCAGAACCTCATCGAGATACTCGGGATGAATTGTTTATTTAATAATTACAAATTCCCAGAAGATTGGCTATGACGTCATTAGTTTTCAGATAATGGGCGTGTCTGCTGGTCACTCATTTAAGGGGGCACCTCATAGGTGGCTAGCATTACCCCCTACAAGCCGGTCCCGTAATTTTGAACTGAGTCAAGTGAAGAGACCGGAACACTTGACACCACACCTCCAGAGTTAAATTTGAGAACTTGGAGGTTATTGCAGACACTACAGATTTTACGTGTTGCGGCCACCGTTAATGAACACGGCGGCGGATTTGTCAGCAACGGGTGCCGAACCAGTCATGTTAAGATCACTGGCCCGCTGCCTTTGACAACTGGGCCACCTCTTCCCCTACGATGACTTGTAGATATATACTTTGTTAATGCGTCAAATTGCTAAATACTCTATTCAGCTTCAATGAAAATATTTTCAGAATTTTTACTTTCTTCCAGACTTCTTCGATGAAGCTTCCCATTTAAACGCTTGCTATCGATTTTTGAGTCGAATTTATGTGCAATGCATTCACTCATTTATCGATATAGCAATACTGAACCAACTCAACCCGGAAATCGGTTTCTTTCCTCGTGTATCTTAGTATAATAATTATTCATGACGCTAACTGGATCCCAGACATTATGTCCAATTCTCCCCCCCCCCAAAAAAAAAACAACTACAATCATGTGCTTGCTATATACCCATATCCCAGAATATTTATGTAGCAGACTCTTTTGAGCAATTCAAACATCTCTGCCGAGTTCACAAGGCTATGACAAATATATTTAACGATAAAACTAAAATTAGAATTTTGTGTAAAATGATAAATTTATAATTACCAATTTTTAATATGAATAAAAGGTGTCCTTCTTCATCTGTGTAAGGCATCAGATTGCCAATTTTACTGTTTAACAATGGTTCAATGCTGGGAGGCATGTGATACAGAGCAGGATATTCATTTCTCGTTGTATAAAAATTTCGGAGGATTTTGTAAGCTTCTTTGCAATTGAATTTCCTAAATCGCAAGTAACGTAGCAAGTAAGCGTCGTCCATTCGGTATGTAATATCTTCATCTCCTGCAAATAGATTACAACAACTTAGAAGAATTTTGTATATTCCAATACAATAATAATGCTTTCGGCGAATGCTCTTAAAACTTAACGATAAATTGTATTATTAGAATTACTTATTGATGTATTTAAAGTATGGGACTGTATATTTGATGTGTTTACTGCATGATTTTTTCACTTTGTGGTTTTATTTGACTGTTATTCTAGACCACAAAAAGAAGTTGTTCAGTAGTGCGGTATTTGTAAGAATTTCGAACCCCTGTGATGAGTTGATATAAAAAAATTTATTAAATTTGGTATAGGGAAAGAATGAAAAAACAAAAAAAGGCACTATTATTGAAAAATCGCCCAAAACGATACATTTCATTCCTAGAATTTGCTACAGATGGGGGACGAGATAATACGAACACCTGTGAAATAAGACAAAACTTTTATTAATAATGGTTGGACTACCTTTTGATATAAGTACACATTTTGTGCTAGGTGGGATGGATGCGGAGAGCTCATGCATAATATTTAATGGAATAAGACTTGTGGCGTCCATGTGGTACAGCGCGCTGGTTCTCGGTGCTAAAGGTGCTAGGATCGAATCCCGGTGTCGCACCAGGAAAAATGCCTCCGTTTGTGTCATCCCTTCGTAGGGGGTAATTCTGTCCACCTGTATGGAGCTCCTATAATAACATGGATAGTAAATTGCGGTGTAGTACAGGCGAATGTTTGACAACAAGTGCCTCCGCATTGGTTAAATATAGTAATGGAATATGAAATCATTCCTCCTTGAGAGCAGTCTCTAATTCTGAAAATGTAGTTGAAGAGGAAATAGAGCACGAAGATTGGGCTCCAAATATCACCACAATAATTTTTAAGTCAGGACACTGAGAGAGTCAGGCCAGATGTCATACTTCATCGTTATCCTCTTTGAACTCATCGCCATCCTCATGATAGAATACACCTAGGAGTGTGAATAGGAGCGTTGATGTATTAACACGTTCGCTGACAGTAAAATTGATATATCCATCCTCAAATGCCGACGTTTCTACGGTGTCCACCACCACATCACTATCTCCTTCCGATTCGCTCGTAGAATCCCAACCGTAATCTTCATCGTCTGTGTTGTCATAATCAGAAAGATCACTCTTTTCTAATAATTCTAATATTTCGGCTTCAGTCAATTTTTTATTTACTTTCCTTTTCTTGCGCTGTGAAGGTCTTTCTATACTTGTACTGTTCGTCATTTTTAAAAATGCACTTAAAATTTAAAACACAAAATTTGAAAACCCCGCACATAAAATATAAAAATAATGCTACACTAACATGCCTCAAAAACCTCTTCGTTCAACCTCGAAGGCCGCACTAAAAAGAAATCTTATAACTTAATAATTATAGCTTAATAAAGCTTATAACTTATACAGAAAGCTTATAATTCGGCTGTCATCCCAGATAATCACCGACATACGAGGTAGTGCCATGCTGACGTGCTGGCGTGTCATTGGCAGCGGATGTGTTAATAATCAGACACTCTCCACGGGATAAAGTGTGGACAAAAGGATGGATATTATCTCCCAGAATGCTTTGATAATGAGTGGCTCCGATCTAACCATGCGGATTACAAGTGGTTCAAAACCGCACTAAGATATCGCATCCCATACCATAAAGCAGCCACCTCATTACAAGTCGCACCATTCACGGTCTGCAAGAAGCAGTCAGGAGTCAAAGCTTCTGTGAGTGTTTTCCACACGTAAATGCTGCCGGTTGATTTAAATAGGATCCCAATGGTTTTAAATGGGAATCCTAATTCACCAGACCACATGACTTGTTGCCACTGCTGTTGGACCCAGCTTCTGTGAGCTCTACATCTTTGTCGTCGGAGAATTGAACATGACGTGATGTCACCAACGGTTTACGAATTTCCAGTCTGCCATAAATTATCGCAGCATGGAGTTTCCCTTTTGACAGTTTTTTGATGAAACGGGGTTCTGCAGATGACTGTTCATTTCGGATGTTATCTCGGATAACGATTGTGTGTGCTTTTGGGCGAATATCCTCTTTAAGAACCATCTATACTTCTCAGTAAGCATTCTCTTTCCTCCACTGTTGTGCTTTGCAAACTTAATCTTACCGTCTCTCGTGTACGCTGTCATAACGACTGATATCGTGCTCGTTCCACACCCCAAAAGGTTTCCTGTTTCCGTCACCTTGGCTCCAATTAAATAAGCTCAAGAAATCATGCCACTTTGAAACTTTATAAGCTCTGTCTTTGCAGCGTCTTTCAGAGAATAAGCTAGACGCATGGAACACCTAATGACTGCTGTTTAGAGACTGAAACATTCCTCTTCACGGTCACTAGGGGAAATAATTCTATGACCAGGTGGTGCGCTAGTTCTGCAAGTGGGAAATTCGGCCTACTTTTTCATCCCCCATCTGTATTTACTCTATGGTTTACTTTGTTTGATGTATTTACAGTATGAATTTCTTACTTTATGGGTCCAAAACTATCAGGTTATTTGACTATAATTCTATAACACTGAAAAAGTTATTAAGTGAAGTCGTATTTATATAAATGTCGATCCCTGTGATGAGTAGATATTAAAAAGAAATTAAAGTCAGTACGGGAACACATTAAAATTTTCAAAAAGTACCAATAGCCAAAGTATTAGCGCCAAATAGGCCAAAAGTTAATATAAACAGTAGCTAATAAGAGTAACGGCAATTTTTACTTATGTATTTCAAAGCGAGTTATTTATTAAAAATGGACAAAAGGGCAGGATCATACATAGTTTCAGTGCTGTCATCTAAAAATTAGAGATTTTTTCTATTCATTACAGTAAATGTATCAAATCTGCGAGCAAGAGCAGTAGAATAGAATCAACACTTCTTTTCTCGAGCTTAAACAATTAAATATTAAATTCGGATGAGAATTTAATTTCCTTAATTCAGTAAAACGATTAATTTGAAATATTTTATTAAATTAAATTAAACCTTAAGTTATGAATTCTTTGCAACCCATGATTAGAAGGTAATCTAATGGATTACCTCTGAACAAGTGCACTAGTTGTCAAAAATTTAGGAAAAATCACAAAAAGAAGGATAACGCGTTCAAAACTAGGCCAATCTGTTTAAAATTTGAATATGTTATTAAGTAAAAGGTGCTGAACAATACTACATTATGCAAAATAGTGGAGCTGCAGTCGGAATACGTCATTTGCGGGGAGCATAAAAGTGCATGTCTCAGAGCAAGGCGGTAATTGTCGCTGCGAGACTGAGATTAGACATCTGATATAGCCAAATTGTAACAATAACCTCCAGGCATTATTTGACTGAAGAACTGCGATGGCGAGCTATTGGGAGACTAGAGGCAGGACAAACTCATACAGAACTGCACAGGCGGCTAAATGTGAGTCCGTCTGTGGTTCATAGACTTTGGCAACTGTTTCTAACCACAGATACGGCATCCAGGAGGTTCTCCCAAGGACGGCCATACGCTACGACAAGTGCCGATGACCGATATTTGTCATTACGCGCACGAATGAATAGAACCGCAACTCCGTCTGCAGATTCTCCCTTGCTGCAAGCTCCGGAAGGCTGGTATCAACGTCAACCGTGCGTAGAAGGTTTCACGAAGGTGGTCTTCTTGCGGGGAACCATAGGGATGCGACTCGATGTCGATGTTTTCAAAACATCGATTTATTGAAGCAGATTTTTTTTTTAACATCGATGTTTTGTGCTCGATGTTTTACGTTGTCTCGATGTTTTTTTAAAATGAAAATGTACCATAATTTAAAAAATTATCCACGTAGCATAATTTTCCCACTCAGTAAATGTCTGAATTCTGAAAAGGACGAATACAAAAGGAGGAACGATTAGAAACAAATGGCAATGAATAACAAATAAATAATAATTATATGCCCCAATAGCCCCAATAATTGTTATTTACAGTAAAGAAAAAATAAGCTTGTTCAGTTTTCTCCCCACACGTTGGTTTTGCATCAGTACTTCAAATTGGTGTAAAAATATGTAATTTTCTTTTGTATTATTTAATTTGAAAATAAAAGATTTGTTAATAAATTGCAATAATTTCTTCCTCGATTTTCTGGTAAAAGTAATAAAATGTGCAATGGAAATTCTGCGATATGCGCTGACTCAAGCAACCAAATTTTTGTGATTTGTGTCAGCCCAACCTGAGAGTAAAATTACCCCCCGCCCCCCCTCCTCCATGACTAACAGAAGTAACATTAATCTTAGAGGTTACTAAACCAGTTTTAAAAAATGAAAGTTCATAAACATCGATGTTTAAAAACATCGATGGTTTTGGGGCGATGTTTTATTAGCATCGATGTTTTAATATTGAATACCGATGTTTGAAAACATCGATGTTTTGTTATCGATGTAGCATCCCTAGGGGACACGACATTTGCTCACGTCACGCCAGAGGAGGGAACGTTTGCAGTGGGTAGTCAACATGTCCACTGGACGCGTGATCAATGGAGGGCTGTTTTCTTTACGGATGAGTCCAGGTTTAGCCTCCAAAGCAGTAGTAGGCGTATTTTGATTTGTAGAGAACCTGGAACTCGTTTTCATCCATCACACATCCGTGAAAGAGATGCATACGGATCAGGCAGTGTCTGTGTTTGGAGTGGTATCTCTTTGGATGGGCGCACAGACCTCCATGTCTTTCCCCGTGCAAATGTGAATGCTCACACCTATAGAGATGACATCCTTGATGCTTATGTGTGCCCTTGTGCCGGGGCAATAGGTGATGCTTTCGCGCTACAGGACGATAACGCGAGACCGTACAGGGCTCGCATCATGGATGCTTATCTTGAGCAGGAAACAATTCAGCGCATGGAGTAGCCAGCTCGATCACCGACCTGAATCCTATCGAGCATGTTTGAAACTCTTTAGGACGACGTATAGCTGCTCTCAATCCTCCTCCTAGGACCCTAGACACGCCTAGAACTGCTTTGCAAGAGCAATGGCTCTCACTTCCTACCGAACTCATAGACCGCATAATTGACAACATCATACATCGCTGTATGTGCTGTATTGCTTCTCGGGGATCATACGCCATATTAAAGGTACTTTTCCTATACCAAAGTGACACATCCGATTTGTTCATTGTATACATGTGCTAGTTTCTATAACACCTTAATTGTCTGGCGATTTCTTTTTATGCAATTTTATACCTACCTATGTGTTGTATAATGTGTATAAGTTTCATTAAATTCTACGCGTAACTTTCGAGTAATCGCTATTTTTGTGACTTTTCCTTAATTTTTGATAACCAGTGTGAATTAGTGAACCGTATCTGAAATATAACAGACTTTTTCAACCTCCCGAAATCACAGGGTGCTCGTCTTGGATTAAATCCCAGACAAAATAAAATTTTGATTTCAATATGCTGGAAGATAATTTGGTTTTAAGACATCTCATTGTACAAGTTTAATCATAAGAATTTGGGAGGATTGCTCTGGTCCCAATCATTAAAATATGTGATTTGATATACCCATGTGAATTAGATTTTAAAAAATTACTTTTCTTTAATCGTCATATATATTATTCATTCTCTTGGGACTGAAAACTCGTAAAGTCATTTATAAAAAGTGTTTTTAAGGGAAAAAACGGAAAGATACGTGTAAAACTAACACTTCTCTAAATTATTAAACAAAAAATATATTATATTCATACTTTCTTGATTATATTGTGGAGTTATCTTAAAATCATTCTATTAAGCTAATTGTAAAGAATGCGATACATTCAACGAATAAAATTAGATACAAAAAAGATCCAGTTAGTTAAAAAACGAACATATGACAGAACACTGAATTTCCTGATTTAGGTTACCCCCCCCCCCTTTTTTTGTTTAACGCAAAACCGAAATGTTGGGTCGTTTATATTTGTATCTTAGGTTGCTAGAAGACAGGGTGAATCACTTTAGGACGAGAATAGCACTCCAAATAAAACATAGCAGACCAAAACAAACTTCTCTTGTTATTCATAATCTTTCAATACCAGATTCTCGAAACAAATAATTTTGGTTTGCTTGAATGATAGCTTTCTACATTTCACTTTATCTCTATGAGAAAAAAGGCCCCAAATATTTTAAACTCAATGAAATAAATTAAGTAGAGGAATCTCCCGAAAACTTCATTGCTTACATAATTTGCTTTTTGATAAAAAAATAACTTAAAACGAATTTTTTTACTGTTCCAGTGTGTTTAAATTAATAATAGTACAATGTATTATTATCAGTATAATAGTAAACGATGAAAAGTATCAGTTTCAGAAAGCTAATACTATATATTAATTTTAAAGGCTTAATTGCTATCACCATGCTACAGCAATCTCAATGACCTTTAGAGTAATGACAGTCAAAAGTTTTAAGGAAGTGAAACTAATTCTAATAACTTACCGGAGAGCATTTCCTTCAGCTTTCGAAGCGAATCATTTCTAACCTCTTCAGTCTCATTCAGCTCTTTGCGAGATTTTTCGAGATCAGCTTCTGTTACATGAAAATCGTTAGTAGATCGAAAAGTCTTGGGTCCTACCACGAGTTCTTTTCGACTATTAGGTTGCACTTGTATTTTTATCTTCTCCATATCCCTCTATAAGAAAAGTTTTTGTTTTGGTATACACAGTTTATAAAAGTATTTATCACTCTGACGACAATCCCATTGTCTTTAATTGTACGAGGGAGGAGAGCTAAATAAGAAAAAAAAATTTCTTATTCAATGTACATACATGCATTAAACTTTCTTCCATTAACTCGTAAAACACCAGGGTTACCTTCTCTTTCGCATATAGACCCAACTTTCATGATGACCAGCCCCGCGACAGCTACCCTGCCAGTCCACTTCATGACCAGCAGAGAAGACACGCCCTAACAACAAATTTTAAGAATTTTAACAAATTTAAATGCGAAAAAACAGTTCTTGGGTGGACTACCCTGTACCCCCACTAACCCGTTCCTGGTTGCATGCTTTATTTATAAAATCATTTACAATGTAATAACATTACAATGTAATTATATTAACAGTCGCTGTGTACAAGTAGCCATTAATATACAGCATCAGATATGTAATATAATACAATTACGTTATACAAGTTTGCCAACTCATACATTACAATTCCAATTACAAATAGTACACATTGTATATAAAACACCATAATTTCAATTACATATAATACAGAAATAATTTCAGTTACATACAATACACTTTATGAAACAATACAATCTAAGACACTAAACTCCTTGGATATTTACACCAATTTTACTTTTATTGCATCAATAATCAATTTTCATAATATTAGAATTCAATTTATTAACATTAATAAGATAACCATTAATTCATTGATACATAGTAGCAAGCTCGTTATTTAAATTTAATTAAACATTAAACTTCATTATTTTTCACTAAATACAATTATGCTTATTAACCCTATTAATCACCCCCTAATTATTTGTATATACTTCATTATAATGAAGCCTTAAATCTATTTATTAATTTCTTTAATTTAAGCAACCCTTATTTATGTTTGCATTTTTACTTTGTCTACATAATTATCAAATATATTTGTTCTCAAGTTTCAATACACCATAAACACCAACTTGACACGAACCCGAATTAATATACCCATCAAAAAAACTTCTAACTCTTAATCGTTTTTAACACAAACAAAGCCACACTATTACTTTTACAAATTGTGAAAAAAAACGATTAATTACCAAAAGAACAGAACAAACAAAAGAAAAACCGAGAGGTCTTTCTTCGATTAAATTGAACAAATCTAAATATACACTCTTAGACAAAAAAAAAAGACGCACCAAGAAGGAGTTTTCCGAATTGGACGAAAATCCGTACATGTGATGTACATGTACAGAAAAACAAATGATTACAATTTGAGAAAAAGTGGATGATTTATTCAAGAGAAAGAGCTTTACAACGTGAAAAAGTCAATAACGCGTTGGTCCACGTCTGGCCCTTATGCAAGCAGTTATTCGGCAATGGCATTGATTGATAGAGGTGGCGATGTCCTCCTGCGCGATATCGTGCCATATTCTGTCCAATTGGCGCATTAGATCGTCAAAATCCCGTGCTGGTTGGAGGGCCCAACAAATAATGCTCCAAACGGGCTCAATGCGGAAGAGATTCGGTGAACTTGCTGGCCAAGGTAGCGTTGGCTAAGCATGAACACAAGCAGTAGAAACTCTCGCCGAGTGCGGGTGGGCATTATTTTGCTGAAATGTAAGCCCAGGAGGGTGTGATATGAAGGTCAACACAACGGGGTATAGCATATCGTCGACATACCGCTGTGCTGTAAGGGTGCTGCGGATGACAACAAAGGGGTCCGACCAGGCCCTGATTTTCCATTAGGCCAGATAGGCCCGGGCCTAGGGTCCCCCCGAATGTTGGGGGCCCCAAATAAAATTTTATTTTAAAAGAAAAGAAAGTAAAAATTCCCAATTCCAATTTTATTCTATTTTACCTTTTTAAATAGCAATTTTTTTTTATATCCTTTCAAATTTGATTGAATGATTGGTTTATCATACGTATAGTTATATGTATATTTCATCATATGTATGTTATCTTATTAATAAAAGAGAGTGTTTGCGTGTGTGTCTGTGTGTGTGTGTGTGTGCGATCCCCAGGCGAATCTGTGAAACTTACAGACGTCAAATTTGGCACACGGGTAGTGCAGACTATAGGAAGGTGCACCTCGAAGCCCGAATTTTAAATTTTATTCTAGAAAATTTTTTATTTTATGTTTTGTGCGATATTTTATGTTTTTTAACTTCAGATTACGATATCTCGGCAAAAAATGATCGTAGAATTTCTATCTTTTTACAATCTAAGACTACAGACATTTCTCCTTCACACAAGACCTCATTTGTTTAAAAATAATTTAAAACAGACTAATATTTTCATCAAAATATTAAAACCACTTTTTTAATTTTTTTACGCCCTTTTACGCATCTACGGTCGATGCTCTTCGTGTTTTTATCTTACAAAGAAAATATTTACATCATCTGGAAGATGAAAGCTTTCTCATTCATATGAACCTCATTTCAAGTCTCTATCTTAAAATTTCAATTTTTAATTGAATTTTAAAGAACAATACGTCAACGCAAATTCCCCTCTTGAATCTTCAAGTGCGGTTTGAAGAACCTTTTTTTCACCCATGGGCGAGGGGGAGGGGGGGGAAGGCTCGAAGAAAGAATATTTCGCCCATTCGTGGAGGGTTGGACCGAACGAAATTTCTCGCCGGGGGGGGGGGAGAATTTTTCTACGGTCGATGCTCTTCGTGTTTTTATCTTACAAAAAAAATATTTACATCATCTGGAAGATGAAAGCTTTCTCATTCATATAAACCTCATTTCAAGTCTCTATCTTAAAATTTCGATTTTTAATTGAATTTTAAAGAACGATAGTTCAACACAAATTTTATGTGGTTCTTTCAACGCGGTACTCTAGGCGTTGGAATCAATCATTCATAAGAAATGCGCATGCGCACAAGGAAACCGTTTTATTTACTTTTGCCGGTGTTCACTTTTTCTGTATTCTGTCAATTTTTATTTAATTTAGTTACTTTTTTGCATATTCTTTCTTTTTATGCTTCTGTCTGAAACTCTGGAATATTTTTTATTATCATTCTAATACTTCGAAACTTAACAATGTTTAGCAGGGGTGTTTTAAAACAACTGTTAATTATGTTTGTGTTTAGCTTTGAGAAAGAATAGTTTTGTAAAGGTTTTTTTGGTCTTTTATGCTAAAATAGCACTTATAAATCAAAAAAAGAAACAAAAACTTACCTGTAAATAGCATACCTTTTTTATAAATTGATCAATTTGAAGTAATTTTTAATGAAATTTAGCTAAAACACCTATCATTCTGCACAAAATCCTAAAGCTAATATTTTAAACTAATTTTAGCTTTTGATTGTGGAAAATTTTGATGTTAAAACATGTTAACAATGTATTAAATATGCATTATTTTGTACGTCAAATATAGTTGCACATTAATTTTATAGAAATTTGTGGTATGACTTTCTTAAGTAGCATGATTTTAGATTTTCTCGATGATATCTTTTTCTTAATTGTCATATTTTGAGAACATAACTTTTTTAAATTAAAAAAAAACACAAATAACAGTTTAGTTTAACAAGAATTATTGTCAAGAATTATATTTCACATGATTGGACAAGCCACAGATCAAGAAGTGTTGAAATTAATGGAGGTAAGTTTAATTTTTTTTACACGCAGTAATTTTTTCACGTCCTGATTCATAAATTAGAATCGATAGCTGATTTATACCTCATTTATATTTTTAGAATTTAACTTCTTACTTCTGTTTTAACTTTCCTTTCTATTTTACCATCATGTTTTGTTTTGCTATTATTGAAGTGTGTAAAATAGTTTTCATTGCTTACTACGATTTAAAAAAATTTTTTGTACTATTGGCCTGTACTTTTTTATTCATATTGTATTATTCATACTGTTATTTTTTCTACGTTATTTATACTGTATTTAGTTTTTAAATTGATTTGGTATTGTTTACTTTTCAGCTTTTCCCGAATGATTTTCCGAATCTTTACCCCGGAAAGAGAAGCGAGACTAGAAGAAATCAGACAACAACCGCAAAGAATAGTTGGACAAAAACCACAGGATGGTCATGATTTGTTACCAAGAGTAATTCATGAAAAACAAAAATCACTTATGAGTCTCATCACAAAGGCAAAGATTTTTGGAGAAGTTAGGTGTCATATGTACACCATAATTGCAGTTTTGGCTGATTTAAACTCTGTATTCTCACATTTTGATGCCCCTGTAGCAGTAGTGGATTACATGGTTAACTGGAGTTACTCATTTTGTTCCATTTTAAAGGAATTAGGCTGCGGTTCATATGGTAATGGCGTTTAGTAACATACGGCATATGAGGCATATATTACGGATCCAATAATAGCCAAAGATGACACCACTTCAGTCAGTTGTCACAAAACAACTGTCTCTGTCCACATGTTGCAGAAGCCTCCTCTACACGATTTCTTCATTCAGGAATGGCGTTTAGAAACATACGGCATATGAGCCAGATATTACGGATCAAATAATAGCCAAAGAAAGCAAGTGTCTATAGACAATGCGTGGATTGTCCTGTATTGCCCTCTACTAACCACAATTTTCAATGCCCATATAAATATAGAGTACTGTAATTCAGTTTTATAGTGTGGCGTGTGAGTGGAACACTGGTGTGTGGTTTTCAAATGATTTTAGCTTTTACTGGAAATTAGCAGAACATTAGCATCCAAAACAGTAATCGTTTGGAAAGTTTTTATTTATATACACAACTCACTACCATAATACTCTTAAAATTTATATTTTAACGCATTTCGGTTACTGCTGTTGTTTGTAAATACACGATCATCATTGCTATGCTCATTTCAGAAATTTCTCATTCAGATGATGCTCATTTAATGCGTGTTTTCAAAAGTGAAATATACCATGTTCTGTAAATGCCCTGAAAATATTTCTATACTGGAAATGTAGACAGATTGAAGAATTTAAGTAAACTTTTGTGTAATTTATACATTTGTGTGTGTTAAATTATTTAAATTAATAGATTTATATTTTTTAAACGTTTTATTCTTGCATTCTTTTAGGGGTTTATAGTGTTGCGTGTGAGTGGAACACTGGTGTGTGATTTTCAAATGATTTTAGCTTTTACTGGAAATTAGCAGAACATTAGGTTCCAAAACAGTAATCGTTTGGAAAGTTTTGAATTTAATTTATTAAATGCTGATCACGAGATTTCTTTTCTTTTTGTGATACTTTAAATTAATTTTGCGTCACGTGCATAACAACGAAATTAATTGACAAAGAAAATATTAAAATACAGTAAAAGATAAAATTTAACCACTAGACAAATTGAGATGGAAATTTTTAAAACTGTTGTTCAAATTAGTATGTTTTATGGATATTAAATCAAATCTATATATAACACTGTAATTTCCTCTCAAAATATGCTTCGCCATGACGATAAATAAGTCCCAAGGCGAAACTTTAAAATATGCGGGCGTACATTTACGAGAAAATTGTTTCTAGCACGGTCAGTTTTACGTAGCTTGCTCACGCGTAAGTTCGCAGACGAGCCTGGTAATATTAGTTCCGCCCAATGAAGAAACAAAATATATTGTTTATAAGAAAATCCTCTAAAAAGCAATTTCAAAGCTTTTTCATTGTAATTATCCTAAAATGTACCCCGTAACGAAGCACGGGTATTCAACTAGTAGTGTATATAAGGGATTAATAAGTTTTTCTGGTTGCATTGTATTGGTGTTTTAATGATGAAGTTAAAATGTTGTATTGCTTTTTGTTATTTGATAATGTTCTAGGCTTCTACGCTTCAAATAGCCGATTAGACCAACGTACTTCTTAAAGCCCAACAACACGTCCTCTCTCAAATGCTGACATCTGCGTGTATTTTTCTATATATGCTCCGTTTTCGCATTCTTTTCTGTGTTTTCACAAAAAATACAGCAGATTTATTGTCACAAAATACAGTTGTTTTTTAACATAGGAAATAACTTGAGTTTGGTTAAAGCATTGTAAAACTATAACAGTTCTTTCACAGTGTGAGTAAGTGACATAAATTCTGCTTCCGTGAACTAAGTGGAATACACTTCTGTTTACTCACTTTCCAAGAAAATGGAAGATTACCGATGCAAATTAAATGTCCACTTGTTGTATGTCTTTCGGGTCAAGTGGTAGCCCAAACTCTCATGTAAGTAGGCTATAAGTTCACAATTCTCTACATTTGATAGATTTAACTGGTAATTACTTGTATGGAAAACATAATTAAGCAAATCAACTAAAATTAGTCAGTGCTGATATCTATAACCATTGCAAAATTGTGACATTATATTCACGCTGAAAGCTATGTCAGGGCGACTTCGTTCTGCCAAAAACGAAAGACATCCGATCAACGATCGATATGGGTATTTTTGAATCATTTCGTTCTCTATAATTTCGCTTTCATTTCTTTTTGGGAGATAAACACCCAACTTAAATGGTAAATTAATAAAACTTTTTAGAATATCTTTATAATCGTTATTAAGTTTATTAATTTACATTTTTTATGTAAAAATACATTATAGTTTTCCTCCTCAAAATGTACACTTGAGAGATATTCGACTTTACCTTATTCAACAATGTCCAATTTCGCTTTTAGGTTTGTAACTACGCATTTAATGCAACTTTCATTCTTACCAAATACTGCAACATCATCTACATACAAAAGTAATATTACTTCATTTTTCAACTTTTAAATATAATTACAATATATCAATTTCTTAAGACCGTCTAATTCTAATACAATATCTAATTCTTTATTCCCCATTCTACTACTTTGATGAAACCCGTAGATAGATTTTTGTAACAGACATACCTTGGATTCGTTTCCCTCTTCAATATAACCTGGTGGTTGATGCATATAAGTTTTCTCGTGCAACTCACCATATAAGTATGCTGGTTTTACATTTAATTATACATGCATCCAACCCAGCCATGAAACCAGAATCATAAAAAATAGTTTAATTAAGAAAAATTTACAACTGGAGAAAAATGTTTGTATAGTCCAATCCAAGTCTTTGTGTAAATCCTTGAGCTACTAGCCTCGTTTAAATTTTTTTTTGTCTCAAATTTGCGTCCTTTTTTACAGAATAAACCCATCTATAACCTGAAATCCAAGAATGTTTAGGAGTATCAACTAACTTCCACACTTAACGCTTGTGCATGGTTTTTATCTCGCCATCCATAGCTTTACACCAATTATGGTTTTCTTTTGATGTTTGGGATTGTCCGAACGAGTCAGGAATTTCAATGTTCTGCACTTCCTTATGAGAAAGGTTTACAAAGTTAGACTGATCAGACTTCTCAGAATTTTCACTATCTGAATTATTAGATATATCACTATTTACTTGCTGTTTCTGTTAGAAATAGGTTTAAAATGAAATAGTTCCGGGTAAAATATTAAATTCTCCTTTTCACAATCGCGCCCTTTACACGTACATTCTTTCGCGAGTGCTTGGAGCTTACGGGATTGCGCGCACGCTCCAAGCACTCGCAAAAGACTGTACGTGTAAAGGGCGCTAATACCGTCCTTTACACGTACGCTCTTGGAGTGCTTGGAGCGTATGGTATTGCGCGCAAGAAAACTTGCAGTACGCTCAAAAGCAGCTTTATCTTCCTCTCCGACACCTTCACACGTGCACTCAATCGCGCGGAACCATGGTTTCATGCGGGAAAGAGCGTACGTGTAAAGGGCGCTAATATCTTGTTACATCATTTATCGACCTTAAACGCGGTTTTCCGTTCGGCGGGTAATAATAAACATCAATAAGCTTACTTTTTTTTCGCGGTTTTTCGATTCTTGTCTATTTTGAAATAGTTATACTAGTTTAGTATTCAATTCTGATTCGTTTACAGAGTTTACTTCTTTCATTTAAAACTTAGACTTTTCAAAATATTCCTCTCATAATTTAATACATTCCCCTGATTTTCGATTAAATAAACATAAAACTCCGATTTTAGTTTCGTCTATTTTTACGTGTATGGTTTCAATTAGACGTTGCTTTCCAGGAAGCCAGATACGATAACCTTTAGTACTTACTGCGTATCCGACTAAGATTCCTACGTCAGCTTTGTTTTACGTCAGTTTGTTTCTTCGTACACTGGGGGTATGACAATACGTGAATGATCCTAAAATTTTGATATGTTTGATGGAGGCTTTCCTACCTGTCCAAATTTCAAATGGTGTTACAGTTTTCGTCAACTGACGTTCACAACGATTGCGTATGTGAACATCATTACGTACGAGTAATGCTTCACCCCAAAATCTCAATTTTATAATCCACTATCCTGCAAAATTGCCCGAATACCTTCTACGATTGTGCGATTAACACGCTCAGCTATCCCAAAAAATATGACATTTCCCTTAAGGATTTTACCTGGGATGGTCGCACACGTCCGTATATACTTTTTCTAAAACATTAATTGTACTTATACTAGCATGAGTTCTAAAAGTAACTCTAGTACATTTAGCGAGATTCTATAGGATTCGGGTTTACCTTGTGAATTTTCTAAAACAATTACACTAGAGTTTTTCTCATCTTAGTAAGTACATTAAAATTTACATGTCCAAAACACCTATGAGCTAATTCAACATTTTAAGTTTTTACCTTTAAAAAATACATTATAGGATTCAAACTGTTTCGCTGGTACACCATACAAAATATAAAATTTATCCACTCTAGGAGAAGTTAAAAAATATTCCCCCCTTTCATTATATAAAATCATTTCATTTTCATACCATATAATTTTATACTTAGCTAAATCTATATTAGCCCTACATATTAAATTACGACTCATGTTAGGTGCGTATAAAATTTTTTTTTAAATTTTAGTTGTACGAAACCAGTTTTGGCCTTCACATAAAAAGTTATATCACCTACCCCAAGTATTTCCGTGGTGTAATTCTTATCACTTCTAAGAGCCTCAGTCGACGTAAGATCTTGAAAGTTCTGGAACCAGTCCCTATACTTGCAAAAGTGTGATGAAGCTGCATAGTCGATTAACCACTCATCAAACTCCGAAATTGGAATTTCAAAATTTCAAGTTTCATCATCCGGCATGGTATAAGAGTGATTTCGTTGAACTTCAGTGAAGAATCCCCTGTGCTGCTTAGGTTTCCTAACTTCTTATGACACTTTTACCTTCTTTTCTGATTTTTCCATGTTATTTGTTTTCTTGAAACAATTTTTCACGAATTGTTCCCTTTTGTTGCAATAAAAACAAGTTTTTGCTACAGATGACTTCTGGGAACATTCAAATTGAGGGTCCATTACGTTTCCACTGCGGTGAATGTTTCCTTGCTTCTGTCTGACTTTACTGGAAGCTTGAGTTTTTGTCATAAATGCATCAGATACGAC
The DNA here is from genome assembly GCA_907164885.2 of Dolomedes plantarius. Taxonomy (NCBI): domain Eukaryota; kingdom Metazoa; phylum Arthropoda; class Arachnida; order Araneae; family Dolomedidae; genus Dolomedes; species Dolomedes plantarius. The sequence continues at coordinate 143,469,577 of OU015498.1, read as the reverse complement.
AAGTCCATGTTTCTTTTTCTGTTTTATTATACCAGATTCACTCACGAGTTGATTTTCGATATTCGTAAAGTTAAAATCTTTATCTTCTAGAAGACGATACAGCAACTGCACTATGTTGTTGTAGTCGGACGGCAACTTTCGAATTAATTGAAAACAGACGAGTTGGTTAGTCATATCAAAACCTGCGTCCTGAATTAATAGCTTCTTTTCATGCACTCTCTTACAAAATATTCCGATATTTTCTTCATGATCTTCAAATTTCAGTTCATAGAATTCACCAATTAGACTAGAAAGTCTAGCCCTCGATGTAGGTTCAAAGTTCGATTTTAAAATTGGACAGACAACTTCTCCGTCTTTAATGTTCAAAATTAGAGTAACTATCTGACGCTCGACTCCTTCATAAATAGTCGTATACGAACGTTCCTTTAATCGTTTAAACTCTTGTTTCTCTTTTTCGCTTACAGTTTCGAGTAATGATGAGTCTCTCCCGAAACATAATCCCAGCAACCTTGGTCAATTAATGGAACTTTCATGTCAACTTTCGACGTCTGATAGTTGAAGCTACTCAACTTCGGAAATGTAAATAGCTGGACTTTCTTCTTTTCTTTAGACAGGTTGACACGGCCCCAGAATAATTATCCGGTTCAACATTCTAATTTTTGCATTCTTCAAAAGACACGGTGGCCCATAATCTTGTAGTAAATGTCTTCCACAAATTCCTCCAAATATTCATCAGAGATCAGTGGAATGTTCGAAGAATGACAACGTTCTTGATAAAAAGGAATTTATTCACATGAACTGCATGAAAACTAAACGGCATGAAAGCTTTTCAACGAAATTAATACTTAAACTAACTACTTATGATAACAGAATGTCGTTTAAACCACCTTCTACCAATCAGTAAAAAAAAAGCGCATCAACAGTCCTCCGTTACACCCTTTTAACATTGTCAGTTCGGAACGTCAGTCGTTACGAGAGGGAGCCGGATCTCCCGCTTATTCAAAAATTTGCATAGCCGCTTCCCAATAAATATGCTTTCAGCAATCTAGAAAAATCAGTAAAAAAGGAAATTGCATTTAATAAAATATATCTATGAAATTTCTTACCTCACTTTTGTATTTTTTATTTTCGTTTGTGTTTCGTTAATTTTAAGACTTGACCCTTAAAAGTCAATGATAATTTTGAAAGTAACGCTAAAAACAATTCTGTTACATAATATGTGCACACACATTTATATTTATATACGTATGTGGGCACATTATCATAACCTCTAAGAGATACACTTAGAGCTATGTATGCTATAAATATTCGCATGAATATGCGAATATTTATAGCATACATTAGAAAAGAATTATATTTAAAATTGCTATATTAAACATACGTGAATTCCAAATTATTAACCGACCTCAGCGTCATCTTATGCGGCATTGAGAACCTGACGACCAATCGTTATGGAAAAAAAACCTCTATACGCAGCGCAAGGGAACGGCTGTACGTGTTTCTTTACGTTATAGGAGCCGTGTCAAGGAGTATAGACTCCGGACTATTGGCCCCATCACACCCTACAGATACATGAACTTTAATTTGTTCTGAGCCCAAAGTTTTCTTAGTTCACGCGAAGGTTTCAAAATGTACTACAAAATCTCTCGGCTGTCCACTCGGCTGCTGAACAACATTATATTTAAAAACGTTATAACCACAAATAATGAAAAAATCTTGCAAATAACCGCAATTTTTAACCAAAATATTTCATCTGCTTGAAAATTTCTTTCGGTTCTATTATACTATCCTCTTACTTTTCCTTTTTATTTAATTTTTTATTAAAAAAAGTTTGATAATTTTTCTAAAATTCCTTTTAACCATAGTGTCTTTATATGGATATCTTTTTCTCTTTAATTTGGTTGTTTTTTTCTTTTTCCTTCCTTAAATGTCTTTTTCCAAATGGTTCAAACTCCATCTCCGTTTGGAAAATTCTTCTCCATTTACTGGTTTTGGTTAGGGGAAAATGACCGCTCACTCCTTCCACGTTACCGGGCAATTCATCCCGTGTGTCTATCGCTAAACAACTCTCATTTCTTTTGAAGGAGGGCTATTTCATGCCATCTAAATTTGAACAGCACAAACACTTCTTTTCCAACTCTAAAGAATACTAAGGGAGGTCTCACACAGGAATTTTTTTTTCGTTTATTTACACACATTTAGCAATTATTCTTTAAATTAAATGCAATTTTATCAAATGCAAGCAGACAATCATTTCATTGTTTTAAAGTAAAATTTTAAATTTTACACATACGTAATTTTTGACCCATCTACCAAACCAAATTCTCTTTAATTATTATTTTCTCTTTACTGCAGAAAATCAAAAGGTTATTAAGTACTTTGCCTGAAAGCTTTATGAGGGCATTATTTATTAATTTTTAGATTACATGGATGGAAAAAATATTTTTAAGCTTAAGTAATTCTTCAGACATAATGTTATTAGAATGATTACTCTGAATCTCAAATCCTTAAAACAGTTGAATGAAAAGAGAGCAAAAAAGGCATGGAAATTACCTTACCGGTATGGATTGGCTTTAAATACAGTTTTCGGCTGAGTTCGTATAAACAGTTCAGATCTCTTATCTAATTTCTAATGCTATCGTATTCTGCAACACTGCTATTTAATGTATTCCAGAGGAGATTATTAAATGAGTTTATCTCTTTCGACTATTCTTATTCGCTCATATCAGAAGTGCAATACTGTCGTCTCATTGGCTGCCTCGTTTTAAACTTCCTTGCAAGCAACAGCAAAGAAGCATAAAAAGAAAATCTGAAATCTGAGCAAAGTTGAACTTCTCCGGACTGCATACTAATCAAGAAATTTAATTTTTTCTCCTAAACTGCTGGAGTTGTGGCTTAATAGTTATTCCAGTTAATCTGCAGAGAGAAAATGCTTTTCCCCTTTCGGTGCATTAAGTCAAGTTTTTTTTTTGCGTCATGAAGGTTGCGCATCAAGGATAAACTACTTTCATGATCAAAAGGATAAATGTCTCTTTATAGCGTTCTTTATCCGAAATATTCAAATAATATTTACAGTAATGCAAATGAAGGAAGATACAGCGGTTACCTCTGATTTTTCATTACTACAGTCATACCTTGGTACTCGTCTGCTTCGGTATTCGTAGCGTTTCGACGTGAAAGAAATTCTTCGGAAGTCATCATTTGCTCGTCCTGTATGCTGAAAGGCTTTCCAAATTAGTTGAATTACAAAATTTTCTTCAAAAGTATCACCCTGAGAAAGCTCTTTCAGCCGAAATGTGGACTCGTTTATAGATCAAACACTGTCTCACTTCAGAAACATTTTGAATGCTTATGTTTTATTGGAAGGAAACTCTCTTTCAAATCCATAATCCCTCTTCTCTATTTCGCCAGTATTCCATTAGGCTATCAATTTCTTTCAGTACATATTGAGAGAAGATAAATTTTATTCTCTTTTATCGAATTTTTGTTTTAAATTATATCTGTCTAGTATACAGCTTTGGTATAATAAAACAACCCCGTCGATTTAAAAATTGCTCAGTAACAAAAGGAATTTTTCGTTTTCAGGAACGAATTAATTCAAAACGAATAACGAATGTCACCTTTAAAGAACGAATTAAAGAACATCACCATTAATGGGAAAAATTCGTTAGCCTCTCGTTGTGCCTTCTGGAACCAATTAACGAGTATCGAGTACCACTGAAATCGCGGACTTGTTGGTCCCGATTAGTTAGCTTTCATGTTGCAAAAAGTAACCGTAGATCTCTAAATAAAACTGCCAAAATACACCCTCAACTTAAGATTCAAATGTTACATGAAAGAATAAATTCATTAATAAGAACGATTTGGGATCGTACTTAGTAATGATAATTAACGATAACATTATACTAAAATTGGATTACTTCAACAAACAAAAAAAATCGGAGTGATATGTTCATTTTAATGATAATAATCTAGCATGATTAGTTATTATACAAAAAACTGTGATTATTTTATTACAAATAACTCTGATTATTTTTAATTACCTAAAGGCTTATAAATAGTGGGGGAAAGAGAAAATCTGTTACAGTTTATAATAAAGAAATTATTTTATTTATATAAGAGCACAATACGTTTACTGAAATGTACCTGAATTAAACTTTAAGTCTTTAAAACTCAATTTTCAGGGCATCCTAAAATTAAAAAATAATAAAAGCAATATTTTAGAAATCTTTCACATTACTTACATTGCACAAATTCATCACAAACAATGCGGAACGAGCGAAAGAATGTAAGTAATTTCCAGCTCTATCTCATTCAAAGATATAGACATAAGAATTATGTTTGTGCAGAAGTATTGTGGCGTATAGTGGCAGCATATCAGTAAGAATATGGTACATTAACTGAAATAAACGCAATCGAACTGGCTGTTGTACAATGTTACAAGTAGTTTTGACTATAATTTATACTATTTATTCAGGTATGATGATAAAACAACAGACGGTTTATTTCGATTTCTCTGTCACATCTTTTTGATCAAATAGATATTATCTTAGGACGAAATTACTCTATCTTCAGTAAACAGCCAACGAAAGGAAAATATTCCACTTCTGTTGCCACCAAAACTTTCGCTGTTTAGTGCTTCGTTTTATATCTAATACGTTGTTCTATACAGCAAGTAGATATTGGATTCAATGAGTTTTCCTTGAATGTTAAAGAGGAGTTTCTAAATTATAAGCAGTCGTTTAGCTGTAAGTTGGTTTATCCACAATTATACTATTTTTAGATTCAGGTCTGCGCTAATAGAGAATGTTCGATGGAAATATGTCATAAAACGCTTTTGTTAAAACAAGTATAAGATCCAATGGCAGGTAATACGTTCCAGAAAATCTTGAAAATACGAATGAGGACAACTCCATAAAACTGCCATTTTAATCTTATTTCAAAGTCTATTTATAATTAAGTCTCGGAGAAAGGTGAATTCGTTTTAAATTTCACTCTAGTCCTGTCTTTAAAATGAAATCTTCCTTTTACACGCAAGCAATTGCTTTTTTCAGAATAAAAAAGTAGTACTAATGTGACTGTGAGCCGTGGCAGGAGAACATTCAATTTTCAGATATTTTTTAAACTTGGCTGAACTTTCAAATTTTCTATCATAAATAAAAATATTTCATATCGGATTAGTTGCAGATCAAATTAATAAGGAAAAATTGATTCCGTTTCTTTTTTTTTCAGATATTTTCGGTTTGAAATACTAAATTCAATTACCCTAAAACGCACATTCATCTCGGTGCACATAATAATTCATTTAAATTCTTTAAAACCTTTCAATATTGTGTGACAAATTTTTGGTAGTCCTGAAAAGCGAATATCATATCTAAAGATTATATGGCTGCAAAATGTTATGATTAATTTTTTTCATAAATTTACTACGCAATATAAGCACTTATACAGAATAGTTGTAATATGATTGTCTGAATTTACAAGGTATATATTAAGCAATTATGCTACGAAATGCAATAACAATACAGTACTGGCATTGCTATACAATGTATCAGTGTTTCAGCCCCTCGAAAGAAAATGTGCCTGATTTGCGTCGAACGACAGAAAGAATTTTTTTCTTTGTGCCTGAGTCCTTGATTTTCATATCAACTACCTCGTATTTGATTTGCAAATCAGGTCAAATCGATGCATGCTATTAAAATAAACATTATCTGAAGGGGAAAAAAATAGAACGTCACTTGTCATTGAAATGATAAAAGAGGTGGTGCAATTGACCGAAAATATGTTAAAAACTGTTCCGGTTATACGAAAAATATATTCTTTTGCTCTGAAAATTCTCACCTCTCAAAGTTGACCTTCAAAATTCAGCTACACTCACCATTCACCAACCAACACACACACACACACACACACCAAAAAAATTTATCTGATATAAAATATTTGTGGTTATCATGATAATTTTGGAGGGTTAACCATCTATCTTAAGTATTTGAAAACTAATGTTTTTCTTCCTTGGACCAAAGGATAAAAGATAATGAGCAGGGCCGGCCCGTGGCTTGTGCGAAGTGTGCGCCTGCTCTGAGAATAATCAGTGGCGCAGATTGGTTAGAAATGGAGCGCAGTTCGGCGCATATTGCGGGGCTCCTTCGGTGCCTCGCACACAAGCATAAAAAGCAAGCTCCACAGGCCGGCCCTGACAATTAGTGCTTTGATTATTTTTTTCATATAGGTATATTCTTGTGAAGTACTTTGTGCTGTTATAAATTAACCTATGTCTCGTATACTTCATTAACATTGGTTGGACTTTAACTGTGAACATTCGAAGGTTAACTTCATTATATTTTATCAATTCTTCTAAAAATTAGCGTTTTGGTAATATTTCTATAAATTGTTTTAATTTTGCGTATGCTGTGTAATGAATTATACTGGGATTTGTTAGTTAGCTTTTCAATAATATACTAATTAATAATGATTAGACTTTAACTGTTTTTAATCATTCAAAGTTTAATTTCATTATAGTTTATCAATTCTTCAAAAAATTAGTATTTTGGTAATATTTTTATAGAAGTTTTAATTTTGCTAATGCTATGCAGTGTCGTGATGATTGTTCTAACTGTCGAATAACGATTTATTTTTTTTTCATCACTCCATAAGTTTTTCTAACTAAACCAAATAATAGTAATATCATAGTAATTTATCATCATCTCACTCAAAAGCTAACTCTATATTAATTAATAGTTAATCATAATCTTTTCACATAATTTTCTAATAGTTTAATTTTTGTTTTACGCCCCCCCCTTTTGTTTGACTAAATGGCGAATCCGCCCTTTCGTTCAAGCTGCCCGCCATGTTTTTTTTTTGTTTTTTTTGAAGGAGTTGGGGAAGAAGGGCCGGACTTAGGCCTGAATGACCGCTTCCTAGTCCAACGAAAGACGGCGACGCAAGGAGAATTGGGGAGGCCAGACAAGTTTCGGGGGTAGTGGATTAGTATCGGTGAAGTGGGTGAGCGAGTAGGTCAGAGGTTCTTCACTCGCTTTGATGCTAGATGTGCTGAAAATTTCTAAGTTACACCGAGGGATTATGATCCTCAGAACAACCTCCGTGCAGACACGTTCCAGTTAGTAGACATCGTGTCTCCTATCTATCCACCTACCTGTTTACCTGCGATGATTCACTTTTTTTCCACCGACTAGACGTGTTTCCGTAAATATCAAACATTTTGATCCTGGAGTCGCCATTTTTCCCACGACATAGGAGTACAGTACCTGATGGAAGCATGGAGCGCTACAATTTCGGCCCTTCAACCAAGCTCCTTCACAGCGTGGATGTTGTGAATCGGGTGATATTCTTATTCCTCTTTTTTTTATTATAATTACTTTTCCTATTTTTTTTATTACGCCAAGGAGAAGCCTTTCCTCTAGGGCCTAGGGTAATTTTAGACCTTGTTTGTGATGTTTACTAATTTTTTTATATTATGTGTATTGTATAGTCAGGAAGTTTGTGATTATTAATTTTGATAATCCAACGTAAATTCCGCAGGCCAGAGTCCCGCGCAATTCTTTCCTTAGCTTGTAAGGTTAATTTCCTTTTGACCTGGTCATACCTTGATTTTATGAATGTTCGTGGGAGAGATGATTAATTGCTTATTTATTTGATGTGTATTGAAATGTATTTTTATTAAATGTATGTGTTTGTAATTGATAGTGTCTGTCATTTCTATTCACACAATGGACATATATTCAGCAGAGGCAACCAAGGTTACTTTACTTGTTGGAGAGTATGACTGGGAGCGAGAGGACATCGCCAATAGATGGCGCTACGCCCCGACCGGAAATCTAAGAAAACTTTCAATTCGTGCTTTGTCTTCTGTGAGGGTGGACAGAGACATTCTTTTTTCTATCTCGAACCATAAAATTAAAAATGATATAATTCGTTGGTATTGGCATATACTTGGTGTCTGGCTAAAATCGTATAGGCTCTACAGAGCGAAATTCGGTGTAACAATAAAGCTCTAGTAAAGAGTAATATTCGTTTTTAAATCGTAGTTTCTGTTAGTTGATTTGTCAGTTGTGGCCTCTGTTCTTTAGGTCTGACAGAATGATGAAGGAGAGAGCACAGGTAACGTAGCTTTCGTTTTTTCTTATTCTGTAGAAGTTATTTCGGTAAATATTAAATCGGTAATTCTAATTCGTTTATCCATGTATATGGTCCGTCGTTCGCCGGAACCCCCATTGGGTTTTAAGCATTCCACTCGGTAGTTTTGTTTTGGTTTCTGTTATTCGGAGTAGGAATTCGTAGTTTTCGCTTTGTTGTGAGAAGGCATAATTTATTCGATTTTGTTTTAATAAAGTTGTCAGTAGTGATTTTATAATTCGTGAGGATATAGCACCTAAGATTGATAAGGAGTTATTGCGATTTGAACAATTGTGTAAGGAGGTCAATTGTTTATCAAATAAAGTTAAATCGTCGAAAGATATTGATCAAACGCGTGTTAATGTATTCGAATCGAAACTAGAGGATTATGAACAAAAATTATCAGATAGTTTCTCAAATCTTTCAATCAAAGATAGTGATGACAACTTTGACATTTATATGATATATAAGGACATTATTCTTGAATTCACGATAGAAATTAAGAGTAAAAAGAATGTAAGTAGAGAGGAAAATACGCATTCTGCTGAATCGAAACCGATAGCAATTAAACTGCCTCAATTTGACCTTGTGCATTTCTATGGAGATTCGTAATCGTGGATAACTTTTAAGGAGTTATTTAAATCATCAGTGCTAGAGAATAAACAATTGTCGGATGTAGAAAAATTACAATATTTACAGGCGTCAGTAAAGTGTAACGCTTCGAAACTGATTAGAGGATTTGCAATTCAGGATAAAAATTTAAATCAATGTTGGGAAACTTTATGTCAAAGATATGAAAATAAGCGTCAGTTGGCATTAAGCCAAATTAATAAAATCTTTATGGTGAAAGTAACGAAAGTGAATAATTCAAAGACTTTGTTAGAATTGTTAGATACGACTAATGAAGCTCTACGCAATCTAAAGACATTAGGGTTAGAATCTAATGCTTTAAGCGAGTTGATGATGATTAATTTCATGCTCTCGAAACTAGATGAAACTTTTAAACAGCGATGGGAAATAAGTCTTGAAAGTGATCAAATACCAGATTTGGAGATGTTTAGGAAATTCATTGAGAAGGAAGCACGTGGGTTAAGCAAATTGAATCAGGTTAGAATCGAAAGTAGACTGAATTTTGGTAGAAGGCTAGGTGATGCAAATGGTGTTAAGAAATCATTTGATAATAATTACAGTAAGAAACATGTTGTAAATAGTGCTGTTGTAGATAAATCGAATTTGTATATTGTATGTAATACTGAGAATCATCCCTTGTATAAATGTGTTAAATTAATAATATGCCGGTAAATCAGCGTTGGGATCATGTTAGGAAGCATAAGTTATGTAAGAATTGTTTAAGATCCAATCATTATTCAGATCAATGTAAGATTAGTGTCAGATGTAAAAACTGTTCTGAAAATCATCATACTTTGTTGTATGTGTACTCAAAGGTTGCAGAAGATAACGAAAAACCGGAGTCATCGAGTTCGGTGAGTGCTCAACTTGCGACTGTTTCGCATGGTACTCAGTCTCATTCTAGTAACGTTTTATTGTCAACTGCAGTTATTAAGATGCAAGATAGTGAAAGAAACTTTATTCGATGTAGGGCGTTACTGGATAACGCTAGTCAGAGTTCGTTAATTTCAGCAAGTTGCGTAAGTCGGCTTAAATTGACTTTAAAAAATAGTTTTGGACATCGCTTGGTAGGGATTGGAGGTGCAGTGTCTGAAACTTCGTTGCATGAAGTCGATGTAAAATTCACTCCACATTTTTCGTCAGAAATCTTTTCGGTCAAGGCTTTCGTTGTAAATCAGGTCACGTGCTCTCTCCCTAATTTTCGGTTGTGTCAGCGTCAGTGGCCACACACTGAGAGTCAGGTATTATCTGATCCAGACTTCGCGTCCACAGCAAAAATCGACATTTTGCTTGGAGCGGACATTTTTGTCGTGTTTTTGACAGGTGGTCCCATCCTTGGACCACCAGGGTCTCCAGCCTTGTTTCCGTCCAGAATCGGCCACTTTCTTTCAGGCCAAGTAGAGGGTGATAAATCTAATGAAAGTGCTGCAAGTGTAGTATGCCATGCAGTAGCAAACGAGCTAAACTCATTGAAACAGTTCTTCGAATCCGAATCGATACCTAAACAAGAACATTTCAATGTTGAAGACGAACTCTGTGAAAATTTATACGAGAAAACCGTGAAGCGAGATACTAAGGATCGATATAAAGTCAAACTTCCATTTAAGAACAGCAGAGCGCTAGGAGACAGCAAGTGTTTTTAAAGCGTTTTTATGCTTTAGAAAATAAATTGGTCCAAAATCCAGAATTAAAATTATAGTATGTGGAGTTTTTAGAGGAGTACAAAAGGTTAGGTCACATGACCCCAATATCAATTAAGGAAGAGTATTGCCATTCTAATTATTTTTTTGCCTCATCATGGTGTAATTAATGAAAATAGCTCCACGTCCAAACTTCGTGTCGTGTTCGACGCTTCCCATCAAACCACTAACGGAAAATCTCTCAATGATGTTTTACTAAAAGGACCAAAATTGCAAACTAGTATCTTTGAAAATTTAATTAAATTTAGGTCATATAAAATCGCGTTAACAGCCGATATCGAAAAGATGTACCGGCAGATTCATGTGGCTGACGAAGATCGCCCATTCCAACGAATCTACTGGCGTAAAGAACCTCATGAAGCCATACGTATTTACAATTTGAACACCGTAACCTACGGCACTGCATGTGCCCCCTTCTTAGCGCTACGCACCATTCAACAGCTCTGTACAGACGAATTTGACCGCTATCCCATTGCAGCACAGATCGCTAAAACTCATTTTTACGTGGACGACTTACTTTGTGGTACAGATTTACTGGAATCTGCTAAGTCTTTGGTGGATCAAATGAATCAACTGTTGAGTGCAGGTGGTTTTCCATTACGAAAATGGTCGTCTAATGACCTAACCGCCATATCTCATTTGGAAGAATCTCTTAGAGCCAATAGCCTGACACACTCATTCGAACACGAAACCTCACAGAGAATCTTAGGATTAGAATGGAACCTAAAATCGGATTCACTTCACGTTAAAGTTGCAGAGAGAAAACCCATAAACACTAAAAGAGAATTGTTATCTTGTCTGGCTCGTATTTATGATCCTCTCGGTCTTCTATCTCCATCGATATTGATTCTCAAACTGTTACTTTAGGAAATTTGGAGAATAGGAGTAAATTGGGACGATCCCCTTCCGTCTCAGATTGTTGACAAACTTAAAAAGTTCAATGAAGAAATTAAGTACTTTGATGACCTGCACATTCCCCGTTTTATGCATGTGAGCTCTGACGCAAAACTTGAGCTCCTTGGGTTCTGCGATGCTTCAACCCTAGCTGTGGCCTCTGTAGTGTACTTACGATCCATTACCGAAACTGTCTCGGTTTCACTAGTGGCCTCTAAGACTAAAACTGCTCCAATTAACCCAATTACCCTGCCGAGGTTGGAAATGAGTGCTGCTTTCTTTTAGCGGAATTCATCGAGTCGATTAGAAGGACACTTCATAACCTAACATTCGATATTCGACTATTCACTAATTAAACCATTACTTTGGGTTGGATTTTAAATACACCCATGAAAGGAAATCAATTTGTCCTACACAGGGCAAACAAAATTCGCGCTTTATCATCCCCAAACATGTGGTTTCACATACCCGGCAAAAAAAATCCAGCAGATTGTGCTACGCGGGGACCTTTTTCCCAAACAACTTAAGGCCAATGAGGACTGGTGGACTGGGCCTACCTGGCTCTTGGAGTTGGGTGCCATTCCTACGCAGGAGGAGTCTACTGATCTTCCGAGGATTGTTATCCATACATCTACGGGGGAACAGGGTTCAATTCCCGACACGGACCATGAACTCGATATATTAACTAAGTTTTCATCCTATACTACCTTGATTCGGGTTATGGCCTGGATTCATAGGTTTGCGAAAAACGCCCAATCAGGGGTGAGAATCAAAGGTCCACTCACAGCTATAGAGTTAGAAGGTGCATGCAAGACTGTAGTTAAGTTGTTGCAGCATGCAACTTTTGCTGCTGAAATCGCCACACTCGAGAAACACCAACCTCTACACAAGACTAGCAAGCTAATTTCCTTGAATGTTTTTTGGGAAACGGAAAAGATTCTTCGTGTGGGCGGACACTTACGGAACCATCCAACCATGACTTTTAATACAAAACACCCCATACTTCTTCCTAAATACCATCCTGTTACCGCAACAATCATAAACCATTTTCATCTTACCAGCTTACATTCTGGTCCCGAATTTGTCTTGTCTCTTATTCGTCAGAAATTTTGGATCCCATATGGACGATCTACGGTAAAAATAGAGATCCAGAAGTGCATTCGGTGCGCCCGTATGTCAGCACAACCCATGAAACAAATAATGGGAGACTTACCCCAATCGAGAATTTGTTCGAGCCGACCCTTTGAACAGATCGGCGTCGATTTTTCGGGGCCTATTAACACGAAATGCGTTGATAAACGGAAATCTACCATTTTTAAATCATACATTTGCATATTCGTATGTATGGGCACTAAGGAAGTCCACATAGAGGTAGTATCGGATCTCACAACTGAGTCATTTCTTTTTACCTTCAAAAGATTTATTTCTAGGCGAGGTGTCCCAAGTAATATATATTCCGATAACGTAAAAACCTTCGTTGGAGCTGCTGCCCATCTCAAGACTATCTTTGCACGTCTAAAGGATGCAAGTATACATGACTTTTGCGCCCAAAATCAAATTATGTGGCATTTCATTCCCCCATATGCACCAAATTTCGGAGGTCTATGGGAATCCTCTATAAAATTAGCGAAACGACACTTGACAAAAGTTACCCAGGGCACTCTTCTAACATTCGAAGTCCTTACCACCTTAATGTCCCATATTGAAGCGTGTATTAACTCACGCCCACTCATCCCGCTGTCCACGGATCCGACTGATCATGCCGCTTTGACAACCGGACATTTTATAATCGGTTGCCCTTTGACCTCATTACCTGAACCTCCCACTACTAATCCACAGCCATTCAGTTATCTTTCTAGGTGGAAAGGAGTCTGTAGAGCACGGGCTCAATTCTGGAAACAATGGAGCCAAACTTATTTGCAATCCTTGAATCAAAGGAAAAAGTGGAAGACTGGCAGCCAGGACGTAAAACCGGGTCAACTCATCTTGCTCAAACCATCATCTCCCATGCCTGGTCATTGGCGTTTAGCCAAAATCGTCGATGTGCATCCGGGAAGGGACAACATTGTGCGCGTAGTCACCATCAGATCTCCAGAAGGGATACAAAAGAGATCCATTCATCAGGTGGCGTTGCCCCCCGGAGCTTATGGAGAGTAAGACTGGGAGCGAGAGCACATCGCCAATAGATGGTGCTACGCCCCGACCGGAAATCGAAGAAAACTTTCAATTCGTGCTTTGTCTTCTGTGAGGGTGGACAGAGACATTCTTTTTTCTATCTCGAACCATAAAATTAAAAATGATATAATTCGTTGGTTTTGGCATATACTTGGTGCCTCGCTAAAATCGTATAGGCTCTACAGAGTGAAATTCGGTGTAACAATAAAGCTCTAATAAAGAGTAATATTCGGTTTTAAATCGTAGTTTCTGTGAGTTGATGTGTGAATTGTGGCCTCTGTTCTTTAGGTCTGACGGGAGAAGGAAGGAGAGAGCACAGGTAAGGTAGCTTTCGCTTTTTCTTATTCTGTAGAAGTTATTTCGGTAAATCTTAAATCGGAAATTCTAATTCGTATATCCACTTGTTTCTTTTGAACCTGGGTTTGTGAAAAAGTTATAGGGGAGAGTAAGCATTGACATACGTAAGTCTCTTTGTGTTCCCCACGACAGCAGTGAATTATACTGATATTTGTTGGTTAGCTTTTCTTTGATATACTAATTAATAATGATTAGGCTTTAACTGTTTTAATCATTCAAAGGCGGATTTCATTGTGTTAGTACCAAATCTTAACACATGAATGTTTGCCCATACTTTTAAATAGGTATACTTTGTGTATACTGGGTAGTGATTTGAACTGATAATTGTTGTTTAGCTTTTATTTGATATGCTAATTAATAATGATTAGGCTTTAACTGTTTTTAATCATCCAAAGGTTGATTGCATTGTATTAGTCTGAATTTCTTGGAAAATGAGTGTTTGATATTTTTTATATAATCTTTATTTGTGTGTACTATGTAGTAGTTGTACTGTTAACTTGTGTTCCTAATTACAGCCATGGGGCGATGGCTTTTCGTCACGTTGGTCGAAAATGTAGGATTTTGCCTATGCAAATTCTCTGTTGCTAGACGTGTTCCCGCCAGAGCGCATTGGTCAACCCCACATGAACATGTTCGACATTCCTCCGAGGAAGCAAAACGGGGTAACTTCAATGAATCCTGACTCATGAAGGGACTCGGAGGGTGGTGTGTGTTATTGATGAGATGCCCCGTGCACGAAGGCCGGGAAGGTTATATATTGCTTGTCCCCAGACAATACAAGGCGTTCAGGTATTTTAGGCTGCCTCCGTGCAGGAAGGAACTTCAGAGATCTGTAATTTCGAAGGGGGCGTGTTAAGGATACCCGGGTTTATGTCCTAGGCCGCCGAACCCATAAACAGGAAAGTCTACATATATATAATAATATATTAATATATATATATATATATATATATATATATATATATATATATACACTGAAGTGCCACTGAATTAGGGATAGCAAAGCCTATGCAAATTTTGTAGCGCTGCGCATCATGTATGCGCAAGTGAGGGCGCTATGGTAACTGCATATATAGCACGTACTGTGGTTGTTCTGAATTAATTGTTGGAATTGCCAGTATGGGTAAACTGCCTGATTTAGACGCCTTCGATCGTGGACAAATCGTAGGTGCGCGACGCATGGGCCATTCAATTTCCGAAATCGTCAGACAGCTAGAATTTTCAAGGACGACAGTGTCAAGAGTATACCAAGAATACATGGATGGTGGAAAAAAACTAGCGATCGGGCAAACTGCAAAGGACAATTAGCCTTGACAGTGCGTGGTGAGAGACGGCTCAGGTGTATTGTACGTAGCCAGCGAAGCCAAACATTAGCTCAAATTACCACCCAGTTTAATGACGGTGCCAGTCGTACAGTCAGTAAACGGACTGTGCAACGCTCGCTTCACCGTATGGGTTTCGGGAGCCGTCGACCTACGAGAGTACCATTGCTCTATACTCACCATCGGGATGCACGTCTTGCCTGGGCAAGAGAGCACAGAGACTGGCGTGTAGAGGACTGGAAACGAGTAGCATGGAGTGATGAGTCTCGATTCCGACTACTTAATGCCGACGGGAGGCTGAGAATATGGCGTCAGGCTCATGAAGCCATGGATCCTGCATGCCTGGCTGGAACTGTACAAGGGCATGGTGGCTCAGTCATGGTCTGGGGTATTTTTTCGTGGCACAGTTTGGGATCTTTGGTGCGTGTACCAACCTCCATCAATGCAATTCGGTACGTAGAATTGCTGGGTGATCACCTCCATCCGTTTATGCTGTTCTGTTATCCGCACGGTAATGGAGTTTTCCAGCAAGACAACTGTACCTCTCACAAGTCCCGGTTAGCTACTGGCTGGTTGGATGAGCATTCCCCTGACTTCTCTGTCATGAATTGGCCACCTAGAAGCCCAGACTTAAATCCTATTGAGCATCTTTGGGATGTTTTGGAACAAGGCGTGAAAGGCCATCACACAGCACCAAAGAACCTTACTGAATTATGGACAGCTTTAGCCAATATTTGGAAAGCCATTCCCGTGGAACGTTTCCAGAAACTTCTTGAATCTATGCCTCGTCGTGTGGCAGCGTTATTAAGACCAGAGGAGGCCCAATTCGTTACTAGGTAGGTATCCCTAATTCAGTGGCACTTCAGTGTATATATTAATATATATATATATATTATGCTAGCTGAATACCGGTGCTTCGCAACGGGATACATTTTAGGATAATTACAATGAAAAAGTAATGAAATTGCTTTTTAGAAGATTTTCTTTTAAACAATATATTTTGTTTCTTCATTGGGCGGAACTAATATTACCAGGCTCGTCCGCGAACTTACGTGTGAGCAAGCTATGTAAAACTGACCGTGGGAGAAACAATTTTCTCGTAAATGTACGCCAGCATATTTTAAAGTTTGGCATTGGTACATATTTATCGTCATGGCGAAGCATATTTTGAGAGGAAATTATAGTTTTATATATAGATTTGATTTAATATCCATAAAACATACTAATTTGAACTAAATTTTTAAAATTTTCCATCCCAATTTGTCTAGGGGTTAAATTTTATATTTTACTGTATTTTAATATTTTCTTTGTCAATTAATTTCGTTGTTATGCACGTGACGCAAAATTAACTTAAAGTATCACAAAAAGAAAAGAAATCTCGTGATCAGCCTTTAATGAATTAAATTCAAAACTTTCCAAACGATTACTATTTTGGAAGCTAATGTTCTGCTAATTTCCAGTAAAAGCTAAAATCATTTGAAAACCACACACCAGTGTTCCACTCACACGCAACACTATAAACCCCTAAAAGAATGCAAGAATAAAACGTTTAAAAATATAAATCTATTAATTTAAATAATTAAACACACACAAATGTATAAATTACACAAAAGTTTACTTAAATTCTTTAATCTGTCTACATCTCCAGTATAGAAAAATTTTCGGGACATTTACAGAACATGGTATATTTCACTTTTGAAAACACGCATTAAATGAGCATCATCTGAATGAGAAATTTCTGAAATGAGCATGGCAATGAAGATCGTGTGTTTACAAACAACAGCAGTAACCGAAATGTGTTAGAATAAAAATTTTAAGAGTATTATGGTAGTGAGTTGTGTATATAAATAAAAACTTTCCAAACGATTACTGTTTTGGAAGCTAATCTGCTAATTTCCAGTAAAAGCTAAAATCATTTGAAAACCACACACCAGTGTTCCACTCACACGCAACACTATAAAACTGAATTACAGTACTCTACGTTTATATGGGCATTGAAAATTGTGGTTAGTAAAGGGCAATACGGGACAAACCACGCATTGTCTATAGACACTTGCTATCTTTGGCTATTATTTGATCCGTAATATGTTCCTCATATGCCGTATGTTTCTAAACGCCATTCCCGAATGAAGAAATCGTGTAGAGGAGGCTTCTGCAACATGTGGACAGAGACAGTTGTTTTGTGACAACTGACTGAAGTGGTGTCATCTTTGGCTATTATTTGATCCGTAATATCTGCATCATATGCCGTATGTTTCTAAACGCCATTCCCATATAAACCACAGCCTAATTCCTTTAAAATGGAACAAAATGAGTAACTCAAGTTAACCATGTAATCGACTACTGCTACAGGGGCATCAAAATATGAGAATACAGAGTTTAAATCAGCCAAAACTGCAATTATGGTGTACATATGACACCTAACTTCTCCAGAAATCTTTGCCTTTGTGATGAGACTCATAAGTGATTTTTGTTTTTGATGAAACACTCTTGTTAACAAATCATGACGATCCTGTGGTTTTTGTCCAACTATTCTTTTGCTGTTGTTGTCTGATTTCTTCCACTCTCGCTTCTCTTTCCGAGGTAAACATTCGGAAAAAGCTGAAAAGTAAACAATACCAAATCAATTTAAAAACTAAATACAGTATAAATAACGTTGAAAAAATAACAGTATAAATAATACAGTATGAATAAAAAGTACAGGCTGCTGCCAGATATGCTCAGACCAATAATATAAAAAAAAAATTTAAATCGTAGTAAGCAATGAAAAACATTTTACACACTTCAATAATAGCAAAACAAAACATGATGGTAAAATAGAAAGGAAAGTTAAAACAGAAGTAAGAAGTTAAATTCTAAAAATATAAATGAGGTATAAATCAGCTATCGATTCTAATTTATGAATCAGTTATCAGGACATGAAAAAATTACTGCATGTAAAAAAAATTAACCTTACCTCCATTAATTTCAACACTTCTTGACCTGTGGATTGTCCAATCATGTGAAATATAATTCTTGACAATAAATCCTGTTAACCTAAACTGTTATTTGTGTTTTTTTTATTTTAAAAAGTTATGTTCTCAAAATATGACAATTAAGAAAAAGATATCATCGAGAAAAAATAAATCATGCTACTTAAGAAAGTCATACCACTAATTTCTATAAAATTAATGTTCAACTATATTTGACATACAAAATAATGCATATGTAATACATTGCTAACATATTTTAGCATCAAAAATTCCCACAATCAAAAGCTAAAATTAGTTTAAAATATTAGCTTTAGGACTTTGTGCAGAATGATAGGTGTTTTAGCTAAATTTCATTAAAAATTACTTCAAATTGATCAATTTGTAAAAAAGGTATGCTATTTACAGGTAAGTTTTTGTTTCTTTTTTTTATTTTTAAGTGCTATTTTAGCAAAAAGACGAAAAAAACCTTTACAAAGTTATCTTTTCTCAAAGCTAAACACAAACATAATTAACAGTTGTTTTAAAACACCCCTGTTAAACATTGAAAAGTTTCGAAGTATTAGAATGATAATAAAAAATATTCCAGGGTTTCAGACAGAAGCATAAAAAGAAAGTGTTAGGAATTTCACCTAAAAGTTGCTTACCTGTAGTTTTCCCACAGTGTAGTATTGCACTCACGCTATTATTTTGATTTTGACAGTTGCCAAATGCGTCTTCTTAATACCCTAGTGAGCGGGTAATCAACAGTGTTGACCAAGTAAGATCGTTTGTAAATGACGTCATCACACCAAATCCTGTTGGGATGACGTCATATACTTTCATCAACTATTAATGGGTTTTATTTGCTTTTCCCCATGATTTATTGATCACGAGTTGGGATCAACTCGCTGCGTGCTATCTTGTGTTTTATGCAAATATTCTGTGTATATATAGCTACAGTGTAGCGAGTCTTGTTGCTTTTGCTTTCGCCTTCTGTTTTGCCGGCTGAGATATTGCCTAGTACAAGTGAGATGTCTCATGGACTGCGTGCCTGAGACAGTTTTATTTTATTATGTTTATATACGAGTTAACGTTTTATTTATGACTTTGAATAAAAGATTTTATCTCTGCCTCTGTCATCAATACTGCCAACCACACTCTGCTTATTGTCCTTATGTTTGACAATACGGTTATGGGCCTCGGTGCCTAGGCAGTACGACAGCAGAGTTACTACCTGGAGAAAGTTTTTTTTTCCCTCCGGTACTGTGGAACCATTCGAAGGCGGGCCATGGTCTTAGTCTAGCTAGGAAAGGAAGAAATGTAATACTTGTTTCTCCGTTTTGTTGTTCATCAATATGGAACCAGCAACCATTGATCCGCTGTGTGCGGATAATTACGCCACTTGGGAAAGCGACGTGAAGGTGCTTTTGATGGCCAAGAACTGTTGGAGTATTGTGAATGGAACAGCCAAACGACCAGCAAAGGACTCTGAGGGCCAATCCGATTTTGAAGCCCGAAAGGCAAAGGCCTTTAGTATAATATACTTAAATATTAGTAAGCCGTACCGAGCTCTTCTTGTGGGTATAGAAGACGCTAAACAAGCCTTTGACATTTTAAAATTACATTTTCAACCTAGCTCACGTGCACGTATAGTGGGCCTAACAGATTCTTTTTTTAAGTGTAGGCCAAATGAATCGGAAAGTGTCGGTCTGTTTGCTGCCCGTTTAAAGGTTTTTGTTAACCAATTGAGAGAGGCAGGTAAACCTATTGACGACTGGTTTGTCACTTTTCAGTTAATTAGGCACTTACCTAACGAGTTTGCAGGTATCGTTCAAACCATTTACCGGTACCCTGACAAAGATTTTAAATCTGAGTTGGTGTTGAATGAGTTATTAGCTGAAGAATCAAGACTAATTCAGGCACAGGGTGACCAGGATGCTGTTAGCGTTGCAAACTACCCAAAGCTTTAAAAATAAGAAAACTGCTAAAATTGAGAATCGGCGCTGTTTTAGATGTGGCATGCTAGGCCACCTCATGAAAGATTGTAAGGTAAAGGGTTTAAATGAAAAACCTAAACAGCCTGAGAATGTCCCTAAAAAACGAATATATAAAAAAAAGCAATTCCCGAAAAACAGAACTGAGAATAATTATGTTGTCGAGACTTCCCTTAGTAATAGTCATAGTCGGAAAACTGAGTGGGTTTTTGATACGGCCGCCAGTTCTCATTTTTGCTGTAATAAATCCCTCTTTAGTGATTACAGGCAAAAATCTGGAACCACAATGGCAGTAGCTATAGATGGAGTAGATTGTCCTATTGAAGGGGAACGGAAGGTCTGTATGATTTTTAAACATAAAAATCGTGAAGAACTAGTTAATCTCAATAATGTTTTGTATTCGCCAAGACTACGGCGCAACCTAATATCGGGTACCCTTGTGGAACAGAATGGAGGAAATTTTGAGGGCAAGAATGGTCAGATTCGCGTTTTTGGAAAAGACGGCCGCGTAGTTTTTCGTGCCCAAAGGGAGAGGGGTCTATATTATGTGTACCCCAGTTACCCAAAGAAAGCAATAACTCCCACTGAAGTCTTAAGTGTCACCGATAATTCTCTCAGTCAGTGGCATAAGAAATTTTGCCATATAAATTGTCGCTACATTGTAAAAACAGGGAGCGAGGGCTGTGTGAGAGGATTACCTAGTTTTAAGACAAAGGAGGAGGTACAGTGTGAGACATGTCGATTAGCTAAATCTAAACGTGTTTCGTTCAAGCCTATAGCCAAAATCAGGTCATCAAAACCTCTAGAACTGGTGCATATAGACCTCTGTGGTCCAATGCCGGTAACATCTAAATCTGGTTATCGCTATTTTTTTAGTATTACAGATGACCTTTCGAGGAAAATTACAATTTTTCCTCTAAAAGAGAAAACGGAGGTTTTTGATACATTTAAAAAATGGCAGAAAAGAGCAGAAAGGTTTACAGGTCATAAGGTAATCAATGTACGTACAGACCAGGGCCTAGAGTTCTGGCATAAGCAGTTTGAAGAATATCTTGAAGACCTAGGTATCCGTGCAGAACGAACGAACACATACTCCCCTGAGCAAAATGGGGTAAGTGAAAGACTTAATTATACTGCTGTAGACGCTGTTAAAGCGATGCTGCAGGATAGTCAGTTAAAGAAATCATTTTGGGATGAAGCAGTTCTATGTTTTGCCTATACGTGGAATAGACTTTGTCACCGTACCAAGTCCCCTCTCGAAAACCAAACCAAGACCCCTTTCGAAATATTCTCTGGTAATACACCTTCGGTAAAACACCTGAAGAGTTTTGGGACTATCGCTTACGTCGGAACTCCTAAACAACTTCGAGGAAAGCTTGATTCCCGTGCGAAAAGGGGCATAATGGTTGGGTACGCTATGCGTGCAAAAGGGTATAGGATTTGGATTCCTGAAGATCGTAAGGTCGTCGAAACTATTAATGTAAGATCCTCTGAGCCCAGTGGTCGCGTACTGGATCCCAAAGTACAGAAACCTATTTCCCGTGAAGTTGTAACCGACACAGAGTCAGAAGACGAAGAAACTTATTTTAAAAGAACAGCAAGTGATCAAGGTGCTACTAGTTATACTGATGAGCGAGCTGGAGCTGAACCTGAGGTAAGTTCGTCTAAAGTGTTGGATTCAGAACCCCCTTTAAAAGAAGTTTCCTGGACCAGGAAAGCGGTACCCCGTGCTATAGGGGATCGACATGATATTTATTACTACCCTGGTACTAGTAAAGCTCGTTTGAGATCACACCGGGAGGTAGTCTTTTTGTAATGCTCACGGAATTAAATATAATAGCTCTGATTTTAATTTCAGTACGAAAAATTCTTATTCCGGGCCTGCAGAAAATATTGATACAGTTGAAGAATCGCATAGTGAGGACTCATTGTTTTCTACATGACTAGACCATAATGCAGTTGCAGTACCATCTAATTTTGCAGCAGCTTTAGGAACCCCCGAAGCAGATGAGTGGTTTAATGCTATGAATGAGGAAATAAACGTGATGCGAGATAGAGATGTCTGGGAACTTGTTGAAAAACCTGAAAAGGCTAAAGTCATTGGAAACCGGTGGGTTTTTAGTCTCAAGAAAAATTCAGAAGGGAAAATTGTGAGGTTTAAAGCTCGTCTTGTTGCCCAGGGCTTTCTTCGGAGAAAAGGGGAATCATACGAGGAAACTTTTAGTCCTGTTGTGAACTTTTCCCTAATTAGAATATTTTTCGCTGTATTAGTTGCATATAAGAAATGGTCCCACAGACATCTCGATATTAAAAATGCCTATTTATATGCCCCACTTCAAGAAACAATCTTCATGAAACAGCCTCAAGGTTTTGTTGATGAAAAAAGACCGAATTTAGTTTGGCAATTAAAAAAAGCTATCTACGGCCTGCATCAAAGCGGCCGGGAATGGTTTTTCGAAATCAGCAACAAATCCTTGATATGGGTTTCGAAGAGATTTCATGGGCAAACTGTGTATTCACATACCAGAAACATGTAGTTTTACTGTTATATGTGGATGATATCGTGATTTTTGGGGAGCATGATAGGCACATTGATCACGTAATTAAACTTTTATGCAGCAAATTTGATTTGAAAGACTTAGGAAAAACCAGGAAACTGCTAGGCGTAGAATTAGAAGAAATAGATGGGCAAATTTTTATTCATCAGAAAAGTTACATCGAACATATACAAAAACTTTTTAGCATATTTAAACTTCCAGTAACATCTTTACCAATACCTAAAGGTTTGGTACTATCTAAAAGCCAGTGCCCCAATACTGACGACGAACGTAAACAAATGGAGTACATACCATATAGGAGTGCCATAGGATGTTTGGCATTTTTAGCTAATCGGACGAGACCCGATATTTGTTTTGCCGTCAACGTTTTGTCTCAATTTCAGGCTGACCCTGGTATGATACACTGGAATGCCCTAATTAAGCTCTTGGGTTATGTGTGTCAAACTAGAAATTATAAGCTTAAACTATCGTGTGTTGAAAAATTAGATCTGATATGTTATAGCGATGCCGACTATGCATCTAATAGAGATGATAGAATATCGATGGGAGGTATGCTGCTATTAGTTGATAAGGCCCCAGTTGTTTGGAGGACTTTCAAACAAAAGTGTGTAAGCCTATCATCAATGGAAAGCGAATACGTTTCCCTTACCGAAGCATCTAAAGAACTAATATGGATCACACGGGTTTTAGATGAAGTTTTTGAACACAGTATTTTAGCATCTAAGCCATCTACAGTAACGTTATTTTGCGATAACCAAGCAGCCATCAGCTTCTGTAAATCCCCCTTGGAAAATCATAAGACTAAGCATATATCAATTAAGCTGCACTTTATTAGAAAACTAATTAGTGACAAATTATTTACTTTAAAATACGTACATACAAAGAAGAATTTAGCTGATAGTTTCACTAAAGCTGTTACCAAACTCGAATTAAAGAAATTTACTGATTATGTTTTCCAAATGATGAAAGCTTGAATGTCCAGATGTGTTCTGGCACCTTTTTATTATTTGTGAGTACTGATATAATATTTATATCTTTGATATTTTGAATTAAGTACATGTATTCATATTGTTTGGGGGAGTGTGGCCACACTCGTTTATAACATGTGTATATTTAATCATTGTTAAAGTTATGTTGATTTTCCTTGTATATTAAAAGTAATTAGTTCTTTGAAAATGTACTTTCTAAATTGTTGTAAATTCTAGTGTGTGTTTTTGAAATTTCTTATAATTCATAGTACGTTCATGAAGCTTGCTAATGTACGGGGGGAAAAATGCATTTACTGAATTGTTTTGAATAGTAATTATACAATTTTGCTCGCACTGTATATATACACTTAAATTTTTTTTTAGAATGCTTATCACTTAAATGTTTCATTATGAATATTAGGTCACATTAGTGAAACATTAAGGCTTATAATGAATACTTACTGTTAGAATTTAAGCCAGGTTTTTAACAGTAATATACTAGGTTTAAAGTAATTAGGATACGAACGAATGTCTTATTGTATTTACATTGTTGTTCTGTGTGAACGTAATTCTTAAATAGTAGCTATACAAAGTTCTGAATTGTAACTATACAAAGTGAACATTTATCTATAATTAGACTACTTTTCTTAAGTTATAATTTCTATCTTCAACTCAAAATGCTGCAAGTGCAATAGGCGGGCCACTTGTTGGGAATTTCACCTAAAAGTTGCTTACCTGTAGTTTTCCCACAGTGTAGTATTGCACTCACGCTATTATTTTGATTTTGACAGTTGCCAAATGCGTCTTAATACCCTAGTGAGCGGGTAATCAACAGTGTTGACCAAGTAAGATCGTTTGTAAATGACGTCATCACACCAAATCCTGTTGGGATGACGTCATATACTTTCATCAACTATTAATGGGTTTTATTTGCTTTTCCCCATGATTTATTGATCACGAGTTGGGATCAACTCGCTGCGTGCTATCTTGTGTTTTATGCAAATATTCTGTGTATATATAGCTACAGTGTAGCGAGTCTTGTTGCTTTTGCTTTCGCCTTCTGTTTTGCCGGCTGAGATATTGCCTAGTACAAGTGAGATGTCTCATGGACTGCGTGCCTGAGACAGTTTTATTTTATTATGTTTATATACGAGTTAACGTTTTATTTATGACTTTGAATAAAAGATTTTATTTTATCTCTGCCTCTGTCATCAATACTGCCAACCACACTCTGCTTATTGTCCTTATGTTTGACAATAGAAAGAATATGCAAAAAAGTAACTAAATTAAACAAAAATTGACAGAATACAGAAAAAGTGAACACCGGCAAAAGTAAATAAAACGTTTCCTTGTGCGCATGCGCAGTTCTTATGAATGATTGATTCCAACGCCTAGAGTACCGCGTTGGAAGAACCACATAAAAATTTTGTTGAAGTATCGTTCTTTAAAAGTATCGTTCAAAGTTGAAGTATCGTTCTTTAAATTTTAAGATAGAGACTTGAAATGAGGTTTAAATGAATGAGAAAGCTTTCATCTTCCAGATGATGTAAATATTTTCTTTGTAAGATAAAACCGTAGATCCTCAAAATGCCCTACGACCGTAGATCCTCAAAATGCATAAATTTCTCGAAAAAGTGGGTTTAATATTTCGATGAAAATATTAGTCTGTTTAAAATTATTTTTAAATAAATGAGGTCTTCCTTGAAGGAGAAATGTCTGTAGTCTTAAATTGTAAAATGACCAAAATTCTACGATCATTTTTTGCCGAGATTCGTAATCTGAAGTTAAAAAAAACATAAAATATCCCACAAAACATAAAATAAAAAAATTTTTAGAATAAAATTTAAAATTCGGGCTTCGAGGTGCACTTTCCCATAGTCTGCACTACCCGTGTGCGAAATTTCACGGCTCTTAGTTTCACAGATTCGCCTGGGAGCCGCCCACACACATAAACACACACACACGCAAACATTCACTTTTATTAATAAGATGTAATGCTTATTACTGTAATGTTAAAGAAGGGAATACGCTTCAAAGTTTAATTGTTTACTTAAAATACCTGTTTAGATGCCACAACAGAAATTGCTCGTTTTACCGTCAATGAAACTTCCGAAATGAGTTTTGTTCTGTAAGAGAGGAAAAGCTGGAGGTATTCCTAATTACAGATGGCGTTGCCCGGAATTTTAAGAATGTTTGTTAAACAAAATCAATTTAAAAATTAACACAGTATAAATAACATTAAAAAATTGACATTTTCTATGTTATTTATACTGTGATATAACCCATGACACGAGCTTCTCCCGTCTAGCTGGTCGGTTTAGGTACCCGCTCCCTTCAGCAATCATTGTCAGAGAATGGAAACACTAAAAAACAACGAATCAAGGTATCTAATTTTTGTGGCTACGTATCCCACGTCCTGCAAACAGTCGCAGCCAGAAGAAAAATTCTCCCCCCCCCCCCGGAAAGAAATTTCGTTCCGTCCACCCCTCCACATATGGGCGAAAAATTCTTTTTTCGATACTACCGCATTTGAAGGACCGAAACAAAAGGAAGGAAACAGAAGAAAAAAACTTCATATGCAAATCAAAGTTGATGACGTCAAAAACCAGAAAAAGAACATAAGGGCGGAAATCGGGATGTTGCAGAAACGTCTGTTTCACTGCCTTAACTGTGAAATTCGATTGCTCAGTTATTCTTTTTGAGAAAAGATGACTTGAAAATGTCTCAACAACGTGATTTACCGGAATCCGTGGCATGGCGTATTATAGGCAGACTTGAATCCGGGCAAACACAACGTAGTGTCGCGGAAGCTGTTGGAGTCGCCAGAAGTGTCGTTTGAAGGCTGTGGAATCGATTCCAAGAAACAGGGAATGTTAGACGTCGACCAGGGCAAGGTCGACAACGCGCCACTACAGCAACTGATGACCGGTATATACTGTTAACAGCTCGTCGAAACAGAACAGACAATGCTACTCAGCTGCAAAGACAGTTGCTCTTGGCAACAGGACGAAGGTTGTCCAGCCAAACAGTACGTAATAGGCTTTATCAGGGAGGTCTCTATGCACGAAGGCTAATGGTCTGCATTCCGTTGACCTCACGCCACCTTGCGGCCCAAAGACGATGGGCTGCTGAACATCGAGATTGGGAGCAACATGATTGGAGCCAAGTGCTGTTTACAGAAGAGTCCCGATTCAGTCGGGAGTGTGACACCCGACGTGTTTTGGTATGGAGGGAAAGGGGCACTGGAAATAACCACACATTTGTTCGTGAAAGGTCACAATACATACGAGCTGGTTTTATGGTATGGGGTGGAATCGGCATAGGTGGCTGTACGGACCTGCATATCATTCGGAATGGTACTTTGACGGCCCGAAGGTATGCAGACGAGATACTGAGACCTCACGTCATACATTACGCTGCAGCCTTTCGAGATTCCTTTGTTTTCCAGCATGATAATGCCAGACCGCATACTGCTCGTCTTGTGGAGAACATGCTAGAAGCTTAAACAATACAGCGTATGGAATGGCCAGCGTGCTCTCCTGACCTGAATCCAATCGAGCATGTTTGAGACATGCTCGGACGACGCATTGCTGAGAGACCAAGGCTTCCTTTTACACTCCGAGACTTGGAAATTCCACTTCTTGAGGAGTAGAACAGTATTCCTCAAAGTCTTATCGATAACATCATCGCATCCATAGAAAACAGGTGTGCAGCAATCTTAGCTGTTCGAGGAGACCACGCGCCACATTAAAAATCTTGCATCATTTCTAAACAATACTTCTTTTTTATCGTTTACATGTAACCAAATTGTTGCCCTAAATCATCTTTTCATGTTTTTTCCATATTTTCAATGAATTAAAGCTTAATTACAAATTTTTTTACTACTTTATTTCGGTATTGCTCATTGATACGCGTGTACTATCCATTTTATGCCAATACGTGGATGACTCGCACGGTTTTCTTAACTTCTTTGCTTGCTCCCCTAAATTTTTTGAGTAGTGTATATTGATATAATCATATATATATATATATATATATATATATATATATATATATATAATATATATGAATAAACAAAGGCGCCAAGGAAAGAAGAAAACAGCCCTTTTTACAGAACTTTTGTTTCGGGAATGTTTGCTATGGAAGCTAAGTGCTGCGTTAACAGCTTGACGTCAAGTAGCAGCAGCTTAGACTAAGACAGAGTGAGAGGCCAGATTCTCCCTTTTAGGCTTATACAAAAGGGATTTTTTCCCTTTTTGATCTTCAGGAGTTAGAATTTTCAGTTGGTTAGACCTTATCATAAATGTCTCCCGTCAATTCAGTGGAACAGGATAAAGTAGTGAGAATTTTGAGAGCTGAGAATTTTGATAGCATAAGAATATTTTATTTTGAAACTAGAAATCAGTATTTTACATTTTTTTCCGATTGTTACACCATCTGTTTTAAGTATCTTTTCCATAATAAGGAAGTTCTGATTTTTCTCCCTCCAGATAAGGATGTTTACTTTCATCGTACGCAAAACGATTTAACTTCACTTGCTTTTCAAATGCGATGTTCCAGAAACATTTCACTGTAGGGACTGTCTGTCTTCAGAGGAGCACTGATGTATTGTATCTCACTTTCAATACTGTTTTGTTATTGTATTTCGTAAAATAATTGCTCAATATATATACGATGTAAATTCCGACTGTCAGGTTGTTGAATATTGTAGGAAAGGGCTTTTAGTCAGTACTAATTCTTAATTCGTAAAGATTACGGGGATCACGAATTTAAGAAAATATTAATATTATTTTACATCTAAATAATGTTTACATCTGGTTGACGCTTTTAAAAGCTTTTAGACCATTCGCAACTAGTTATGACCCACACAAAGATTTTAAAAAATTTAAATGAATTACTATTTGCACCGAAATGAAGGTTTATGATAATTTAAGGAACACTAAAGTTGATATTTGAATTCAAAATTTTTGAAATATTCTGGTGACCAAAATTAAGGTCCCAAACACGTGTTTGGCAATAACTCAAAATAAGTACCAGTAAAGTTTATAAAACTTTTGCCTATGTATTTTGAGGAAGGGGTAATGTCAGCATCTAGTCTTGATTCAACAATGTGCAGTGTAAGTTTGGTACCAGAACGTGAAAGTGGCAGTTTCAAATCCTGGGAATTTTGTCTGTAGAGTTGCCGTTTTTGCGTTAAACTCCCCAAGATTGATTTATTGTAGGACAGATGAGTTGTCATAATCGTTTAAACTTTAAACGACTCACTGAGATGTTGAACCATCAGCAGGCTTGAAGCTGACCAGTCGCAAGTGCAGGTGACTCCATGGCTACTAGTGGAAACATAAGAGGTATCCAGGTTATGGAATTAATTCCAAACAAGTGGTACTATCATCAAGAGGCCCGGACAAGACCAAAACACCTGCACTCCAAGAGCGTCGAAACTTGCACAGGATCGTTAGGTTAATAAATGCACGGCTGCATAGACAAATGACAGCTAGAGAGCTCTCTCAGGATATTACTGCTGCGTCCAGAGCAACAATTTCTAAGCAAACTGTATAGAGACGCAGATCAGAGAAGAGAATTTACTCCCAGTGACCAATGGGTATCCTCCTATGGCAATATCACACAAGATAGCCAGTTATTCGTGGAGACGAACCCATCATTCTTGGACCCAACAAGATTAAAAGCGTGTTCGTTTCACTGATGAGTCCATATTCAGTACAGAAAGTGATTCTCGGCAAGACTTTGAATGGAGACAGCCTGGGACTCGCTATCCTCCCTCCAACGAAAAGGAAATCGACTCTTTTGGTGGTAGAGGAACCCTTGCCAATGCGGCATTTTGTTGTGCAGTCGTACACAGCTGCATGTCTTCGATGCGGATAGTGTCCCCTCACAACGCTATAGGGATGAGGTCCTTAAACCATATGCGAGGTCATATCGGGGCATCTCTCTAACAATATACCTTTTATCTTGTTATGCTGCCATATGCTTTCTCATTGTATGAGCCATCTCAGTACGAAATTTCGTTGGAATCAACAAATTATTTCTCTAGATATCACAGATTTTGTGTTTGTAACCTTAATATGGGACACCAGTGTAAAAGAAAGGGAATTAATAATTCCTTATTATTTTGATCAGCGACTTATCTGATATGAAATATTTGTGTTTATGAAGACAATTTTGGACGGTAAGCCATCTTTCTAAATCATCTGAAAACTAATGTTTTCCTGCAATGTAGTACAGTCGTATAAGTGTTTTTTTATTTCGAAAAAATAACAGCTTGGCTGTTAACAGAAGATTTTGTTTTAAGACAAAGACAGGACAGGAAATTTTTTTTTAAATAATCATTCTTTGGAACTTTATTAGAAATAAACTTTGAATATAGGATTAAAACGGCAATCTTGTAGAGTTGTCACTATTCGCCTTTTTATGATATTCTTGACCGAACTAACTGCCTTTGGATCTCATATTTGTTTTAACAATTGCATTGTTTGTCATCTTTCCATCGAATATTCTCAATTACTGCAGACTTGAACCGGAAAATAGTAAAACCGTGCTTAAATCAACTACAACAAAAAGATTGGGTATAATGCAGTAGCTCCTGTTTAAAATTCAAGGATACTCATTGAATCCAGTATCTACTTACTGTATCGAACAATGTATTGTATATAAAACTAGGCTCTAAACAACGAATACCTTTCATTCGCTGGTTCCTGAAGATAAAATAACTTCGTCTTTGGAAAATATCTACTTGATCAAAAAGATGCGAAAGAAATTTTGAAATGAGCCGTTTATCATTTTGTCCTCGTACATAGATGAATATTATTAAATACTGTAAAACCTACTTGTGACATTGTTCAAAAGTCGCCTCGATTGCTTTTATTTCAGTTAATGTACCATATTCTTATTGGTATGCTGCAACTATATACCATATTTCCTCTGTAAAAATCGTAGTTTGAGTGTTATATCCTAAGAATAAGTTTATTAAAAGAGGAAAATATTTAGGTGGTTTAAATATTCTTCTGCACAAACATATTTCGTATCTTTGAATGTGCTTCTATGGAAATTACTTACATTCTTTGGCTAGTTTCGCAGTGTATGTGTTGAATTTGTGCAATGTTTGTAGCGCGAAAGATTTTTTAAATATTTCTTTTTATTATTTTAAATTTTAGGGTGGTCTAAAAAATTGAGCTTTAAAGACTTTAATTTTACTTCAAGTACTTTTCAGTAAGACGTATTGTGTTCGTATGTAATTAAAATAATTACTTCATTATAAACTGTAATATATTTTTTCTTTCCACCGCTATTTATAATCCTTTAGATAATTTACATTAACCACAGTTTTTTAAATTATAATAAATATTCTGTTTTTCTAGTAAATTATTTATAAATGTCTAAAAGAGAATTCTTATTTTTAAAAATATAGATTGTTTTCCAAATATTTCAGTGATACGAAAGAAATTATTGCGGGATTAACGTAAACAATCTATTAAGCTTAGCTTTTAAATTTATTTTGGTTAACAAACATTCAACAATTTGACATTTATACTTTTGAGCTTTTAGCAGTATAATGATGAAAGGCTGAATCTACCTAAATTCTGAGATGTGTGTAACATTTAACATGCTTTATTTTCTATGTTATCTTTACTGTGTTTCGTTTTTAAATCAATTTTTGGTTAACAAACATTCTTAAAATCCCAGGCAACGCCGGGTATTTCAGGTAGTTGTTAATATTAATGATGAAAAGCTGTTCATTGTCCGTATGTCAGATATCTGGAGTATGGATTTTAACTTTATTTTTCTGTTTTGAATTTTCTTTTTACTGTAAGAATACTAATATGATGGAATATACAACTTTCTTGAAAAACATTTTTTTAATTAATATTTTCTTTTTTAATTTCAAAGTCATGTGCATGTTATTTATTTTTCATATTTCGAAGCCGGCCATCCGTATTTAACGGCCACTCCTCTAAATGGCCATATTTTGTTCAGACCGGATTAAAGACCTCATAGAACCAAATGCCTATTTTTGATGGCCTTCCCTCAAAACGGCCATTTTCTAACGGAACCATCACTGGGCGACATCGAGAAATTTCACTGTATTTGCTTTTCTAATTTCAGTGATATGTGTATGTTAGTGAGTAGTTTTTATCTTTTGAAATCCACGGACAATAATGATTGTTTTCTTATTAATTGTGAAAAGAAATCAAAAATTTATACTTACCTATCCAATTTTAATAATAATTATTTAAATACTTTAATATAATATTTTGACTAAATGTATCAAATAATTTCTATAAAAGTTCTTGATAAATGATAGTAAGTATCCAAAGAGACGTCATTAAATCTTTTTTTACTCTCTAATCTAAAATATCTAAATGCTCAAAACCTAACCTTTCTGAATGGGGAAATATAATGCTAGATTATTATCTTTAAAATTCACTCTGCATAAAATTGTGACTTTTTTTTTGGCGTTGATGTTGTTCAAGTGATCCTGTTTTAGTATTATATTATCGTTCATTATCATCACTAAGTACGACCTAAAAATTGGTCTTATTAATGAACTTGCTGAAAACCCGTACTTCGCTACGGAGTACATTCAAATTAAATACAACGGTCAATGTATTCAATTAATGCCAAAAATATGTATAAATAATTTATAATAAATACAACGATCAATTTATGCAATTGATGTAAAAAAACAAAAAAATATATTTATAAAAAAATCGTAACGGATATTTTTATAGACAAAATAATTTAGAAGAAAATATTCCAATTAAATCTAATAGAACATACAAAAGAATATAGTACAGTTAATATAATACAGTTTGAGGAACATTTCTTTTACTGTATGTTAATATATTTTTGGATATGTCCAATCGTCTGCCGCATTAGCAAGATTTTTTTTTGTTTGTCTATTTCGTTGTTATGCACGTGACGCAAGATTAAAAGAAAAGAAACCACGTTACCAGAAAATGGAGGTAAAGATTCGAAAAAGATTTCATTTTAAAGGAATTTTTATGATCTTTCTCGAGATATAAACTTTATAACCCTCGGATAATTATTTTAAATGCAAACTTTAAAGAATATTACAAAAACAGCTTAAAATTTTGTTTTAAAAAATCTAAGAAGAATTTTTCAAAAATCTATCTTAGTGCACCCCTACACTATAAGAAGAATCGTCATGCAAAATGTCAGCCCTTTAGGGCCAGCGGTTTGGTCTGTGCGTTGTCTGTCAGTCAGTCAGTCGGTCAGTCAGTTACGGAACTGTTATATATATATAGATTAATACTTTCCTGTAACATTTGTATCTTAGTGTGACGGTGTATTTCGACAGTTTAGTTTGGAGATCTATGGTTACATTTACAACACGAAAACTAAACTGATCGGAACCATCCAGGGGGCGATTTCAAACATAGTAAAAATGAAGTAGTAACCGCTGATTCCCATTCATTTACATTAATGTATAAATTATTTTTAAATTTCGGACAAAGAACGTTATGAAGAGACTTTTTTTTCCTCTTACCATGAACATTGTTTCCCCTTGATACGCAACCTTCACGATGAAAATAAGACTTGTT
Source organism: Dolomedes plantarius (assembly GCA_907164885.2). NCBI lineage: Eukaryota > Metazoa > Arthropoda > Arachnida > Araneae > Dolomedidae > Dolomedes > Dolomedes plantarius. The sequence goes on along the minus strand of OU015498.1, from coordinate 143,436,314 downwards.
AAAATCAACAGCACAAGGACATTTCTGATATGAGCGAGTAAAAATAGATGAAAGAGATAAACATACTGAATGATCACCTGTGGAATACATTGAAACATCATTGTTGCTTAAAACGATACTATTAGAAAACAGTGCAGAACTCTGAACTGTGTATTCGTACTCAGTAGAAATCTCTATTTCAAGCTAATTCATACCGGTAAGGAGATTTTCATGCCTTTTATGTTCTCTTTTCATTTGACTGTTTTAAGGATTGAGATTCAGGGTAAACATTCTAATAACATTATGTCGGAAGAATTAGTTATGCTTGAAAATATTTTATTTTCTGTGAATGGAATGTAAAATTTAATAAATAATGCCCTCATAAAGCTTCACGGCAAAATATTTAAAAACCTTTTTCTGTGCAGTAAAGAGGAAATATTAATGAAACAGAACTAGGATTGGTAGATGAGACAAAAAATTAGGTATGTGTTAAATTTAAAATTTTACTTTAAAAAAATAAATGTTTTTGTACTTGCATTTGGTAAAGTTGCATTTCATTAAAAGAATGATTTTTAAATGTGTGTAAATAAACGAAATAATTTTTTTTTGTGTGAGACCCCCTTAGTTTTCTTTAGAGTAGGTAAAGAAGTGTCCGTGCTGTTCAAATTTAGAAGGCATGAAACAGCCCTCCTTCAAAGGAAATGAGAGTTGTTTAACGATAGACACACGGGATGAAATGCCCGGCAACATTGAAGGAGTGAGCGGTCATTTTCCCCTAACCAAAACCAGTAAATGGAGAATTTTCGAATCGGAGATGGAGTTTGAACCATGTGGAAAAAGACATTTAAGGAAGGAAAGTGAAAAAAAGATAACAAATTAAAGAGAAAAAGAATTACATATAAAGACACTTCACCTAAAAACAAGACTGACAGCCTTTAATATTTACATAATGCTTTATTGGCATTCTAGAATAAATATAAGCTAATTTACAAAGATTAAAATTAAACATTATCTACAAAAGAACTCGTGGCTTCAGGATGTCATTAGGGGTCGGCTAATTCTCGTTCGGGTAAACATTGTAAAATTATGTCTGAATAAATAATTGCGCTTAAAAATATTTTTTCCATCAAATCAATGTAAAAATTAATAAATAATGCCCTCATAAAGCTGCCGCGCATTGTATTATATGCTTTCGAACCATATACTATAAAGGTTCGAAAGTATTTAAGAACCTTTTGATTTTCTGCAGTAAAGAGAAAATATTAACCAAGCAGAATTTGGTCTGTAGATGAGTAAAAAATTACGTATGCGTAAAATTTAAAAGTTTACTTAAAAAGTTAAATGTTTGTGCACTTGCATTTGATAGATAAAGTTGCATTTAATTAAAAGTATAATTGCTAAATGTGTGTAAATAAAAAAATAAAATTTTGTGAGTGAGACCCCCTTAGTATTCTTTAGAATGTGTAAAGGTGTTCGTGCTGTTCAAATTTAGAAGGCATGAAACAGTCCTCCTTCAAAGGAAATTAGAGTTGCTTAGCGACAGACACGCGGGATGAAATGCCCGGTAACGTGGAAGGAATGAGCGGTCATTTTCCCCTAACCAAAACCAGTAAATGAAGAAGAATTTTCAAAACGGAGATGGAGTTTGAACCATTTGGAAAAAAACATTTAAGGAAGGAAAGAGAAAAAACAAACAAATTAAAGAGAAAAAGAATTACATATAAAGACACCGTGATTAAAATTAATTTTGGTGAAATTATCAAACATTTTTTAATAAAAAAATAAATAAAAAAGAAAAGATAACACGATTGTATAATAGCAGCGAAAGAAATTTTTAAGCAGATGAAATATTTTGGTTAAAAATGCGGTTATTTGCAAGATTATTTGCATTATTTGTGGTTATAACGTTTTTAAATACAATGTCGTTCAGCAGCCGAGTGGACAGCCGAGAGATTTTGTAGTACATTTTCAAACTTTCGCGTGAACTAAGAATACATCGCGCTCGAAACAAATGAAATTTCACGTATCTTTAGTATAGTGCTTTAAATTTGATCATTTTCCATGTGCGTATGCTATAAATACTCGCATATCAGTGTATCTCTTAGAGAATATGATACATATACATATATACATACGTATATACATATAAAGTGCACACCCGTTTATACATATAAATTCGTACGCACCTATATAACGAAACTGATTTTTTTAAGCGTAAATTTCAAAATTATCATTGACTTTTAAGGTTCAAGTTTGAATATTAACGAAACAGAAAAAAAATACAAAGTGAGGTATGAAATTTCATAGATACTATTTATTAAATTCAGTTTTCTTTTTTACTGATTTTTCTATCTTTCTGAAAGTATTTTAGTTCATTAGACTCACTTGTTCATGAAATATGACGGTTCTTTGTCGTTAGCGGTTATTTTAAGAAGAGTCTTCAAATATTGGGTGGAAGATAATAAAAAGTTTCATTTGTCTGACTTGATTACTAATATATTTAGATTTGTTGAACTTAATCGAAGAAAGTTTAATGCAGGTATGTACATTGAATGAGAAACAATATTTTGTTATTTAGCTCTCCTTCCTTTACGAGATACACGTAAATTTCAATTCAACTTTTCCAGTTTTAGAATTAAAGAATATGACATGCTTGCCTGCATGATAAATACTTTTATACACTGTGTATACCAAAATAAAAATTTTCCTTTACAGAGGGATATGGAGAAGGTAGAAATACAAGTGCAACCTAATAGTCTGAAAGAGCTCGTCGTAGGACGCAAGACTTTTCGATCATCTAACGATTTTTATGTAACAGAAGCTGATCTTGAAAAATCTCGGAAAGAGCTGAATGAGACGGAAGAGGTTAGAAAAGATTCACTTCGAAAGCTGAAGGAAATGCTTTCCGGTAAGTTATTATAATTAGTTTCACTTCATTAAAACTTTTAACTGTCATTAGACTGAAAGTCATTCAGAATAGTGTTGTATGGTAATAGTAATTAAGCATTCAAAAGTTATTTCATTGATTTTAAAATATTTAGGGTCTCTTTTCTCATAGATATAAAGTGAAACGCAGAATGCAAGCATTCAATGAAACCAAAATTATTCGTTTTTAGAATCTGGTATTGAATGATAATGAATATCAAGAGAAGTTTATTTTGGTCTGCTATGCTTTATTTAGAGTACAATTCTCGTCCTAAAGTTAATGACCCCATCTTCTATCAACCTCAATCAGAATATTCAGTGTTCTGTCATATGTTCGCTTTTTAAACCAACTGGGTCATTTTTATAGCTTATTTTGTTTGTTGAAATGTATCGCATTCTTTACAATTTACTTATTCGAATGATATTAGATATTTCCCCAATTTAATTTAGAAAGTATAAATAAATTTTATTCTTCCGTTTAATAATTTAGAGAAATGTCAGTTTTACGCATTTATTTCTGGCTTTCCCCTGAAAAATACTTTTTATAAAGGATCTTAATATGCTAAATGACTTTACTAGTTTTCATTTCCAAGAGAATGAATAACAGATAGGGTGATAAAATAGAAAAAAATTTTTAAACCTAATTCATATGAGTATATCAAAACCTATCATTTTAGTGATCGGGGCCAGAGTAATCCTACTAAAATCTTATGATGAAACTTGTACAATGAGATCTCATAAAACCAAAACCAAATTATTTTCCAGCATATTGAAATCAAAGTTTTATTTTGTCTGGGATTTAATGCGGGACGAGCAACCTCTTTCGGAAGCTTGAAAAAGTCGGTTATATTTGAGATATATTTCACTAATTTACTTGATCACACGTCATCCATTAGATTACCTTCTAATCATGGATTGCAAAGAATTCATAACTTAAGGTTTGAATTAATTTAATAAGATATTTTAAATTAATCGTGTTATTGAAATAAGGAAATTAATTCTCATTCTATTTGATATGTAACTTCATTGAGCTTGATAGGAGAAGTGATGATTTTATTCTTCTGCTCTTTCTCGTAGATATGATACATTTACTGTAATGAAAAGAATCCTGTTTCCAATATTTTGATGACAGCACTGAAACTATGTATGACCCCCCTTTTGTCCAGTTCTAATAAAGAACTCACTGTGAAATACATTAATGAAAATGAAAATAGGCTTTACTGTTATTAGCTGCTGTTTATATTATTACTTTTTGAGCTATTTGGCGTTAAACCTGGTCCTTTTTACCATGTTTTAATTAACTCGCTTTTTTGTTTGTGTGTTTGTCCAGTACAAATCTTGCTATCGATTTTTAACTAACTTCCCGACTAGCTAGACATTTGAAACTTTTAGAATAGCGCAGAACACGATGACAATGCATTCTTTTAATACTTTTAGCCATGTTTAAGCAGAATTTAATTCCTTTTCAGTCAATTTTGCTTGAAAATTTCTTATAATTGCTCTTTTTATTACTATTTGATCATTTTCTTTCAATTTGATGGGATAATTCATCAAAGAAAATTTTTAAAAAGCATCTATTAATACATAGAATTGTCAAGTTTATATGATTCAACAAAAAATTTAAAAACGTGGTATATAAAAAGTTCTTTTTATCTTGTAATTATTGATTATTTTATTGTTTCCCAACAGTGATTTTGCATTTTTCATTATCTACTCATGACAGAGGGACGAAATTTATATAAATACGACTCTACTTAAAAACTCTTTCTGTGGTATAGAATTGCTGTCACATAACCTGACAGTTTTGGAAACATACAGACAAAAATTCATACCGTAAATCCATCAAACATAAAGTACCATACAGTAAATACAGATGGTGGAAAATACTATGAACACTTATGAAAAAGTAGGCCTCATTTCCCATCTGCAGAACTGGCCCACCACCTGGAACACAATTCTATCTCCTAGTGGCCGTGTAGGGGAAGGCATATATCAGTCTCTCAACAGCAGTCTTAGGTGTTCCATGCATCTATCGTACTCTCTGAAAGACCCTGCAATGACAGACTTGACAAATTTTCAAAGAGGCATGATTGCTCGAGCGCATTTAGCTGAAACCTCGGTGACTGAAACAGGAAAACTTTTGGCGTGTGCAACGAGCTCGATATCCGTCGTTATGACAGCGTACACGAGTGACGGTAAGATGATGTTTTCAAAGCACAACAATGGAAGAAAGAGAAAGCTAACTGAGAAGAAGAGACGATTTTTGAAGAGCATGGTGAAACAAAAACACAAACAATCGTTATCCGAGATAACATTCAACTTCAGCAGTCATCTTCAGGACTCTGTTTCAACAAAAACTGTGAAAAGGGGAACTCCATGCTGTGATCATTTATATCAGAGTGGAAATTCGTAAACCGTTGGTGATATCACGTTATGCTTTCCTTCGACATTAGTGATGACAGAAACTGGGCCCCACAGCAGTGGCAACAAGTCATCTGGTCTGATGAATTAGGATTCCCTCTATTTCAGACCACCGGGAGCGTTTACGTGTGGAGAACACTCAGAGAAGTTTTACTCCTGACTGCCTCTTGAGACTGTGAATGGTGCGACTTTTGATGGAGGTGCCTACCTCATGGTATGGGGGGCGATATCTTGGTGCGGTCTTGGACCACTTGTTTCCCTGCATGAGAAGATCAGAGCCCCTCATTATCTAAGCATTCTGAGGGATAATGTCCATCCTTTTGTCCACACTTTTTCCCGTGGAGAGCGTCTGCTTTATTAAGACGTCAACCTCCTATCCACACTGCTAGGTATATCCAGTCATCGTTCAAAGAGGATGACGATGAAGCATCACATTTGGCCAGGCCCTCTCAGTCTCCTGACTTAAACGTTATTGTACATTTGTGGGGATATCTGAAGACGAACCTTCGTGCTCGATATCCGCCTTCAACTCCACTTTAAGAATTAGAGATTGCTCTCTAGGAGGAATGATTTCATATTTCATTATATATTTGGAATGAGCTCTATGCATCCATCCCATGTAGCACAGAAAGGGTACTTATGTCAAAGGGTGGTCTAACCCCTATTAATGAATCTTTTCCCTTATATCTCAGGTGTCCGTATTATTTCGTCCTCCATCTGTGCATCGATTAATAATTGTAACTATGATATGTATCGTGTTGGGCTATTTGTCGATAATAGTGGCCTTTTTTAATTCTTTTATTTTTCCCTCCACTAAATTTAATAAAAAAATTTTATATCCACTCATCACAGGGGTTCGAAATTCTTACAAATATCGCTCTGCTGAAAAACATTTTTTTTTTTGTGGTCTAGAATTACAGTCCAATAAAAACATAAAGCGAAAAAAGTCATGCAGTAAATACATCAAATACACAGTACCATACAGTAAATACATCAATAAGTAATTTTAACAGTGAAGTGTATCGTTAAGAGAATTCAAGTGTTTTAAGAGCATTCTTCGAAAAAATTATGATATTCAAATATACGCAATTCTTTTGTGTTGTGATAACTTATTTATCTTTGCAGGAGATGAAGATATTACATACCGAATGGACGATGCTTACTTGCTACGCTACTTGCGATTTAGGAAATTCAACTGCAAAGAAGCGTACAAAAACCTTCGGAATTTTTATGCAACGAGAAACGAATATCCTGATCTGTATCACATGCCTCCTAGCTTGGAAGCAGTGCTAAACAGGGAAATTGGTCATATGATGCCTTACAGAGATGGAGAAGGAAACATTATATTAATACTAAAATTAGGTAATCATAAATTTTTCGCTTGAAACAAAATTCTAATTTTAGTTTTATCCGGAAATAAACTTCTCAAAACATTATGAACACGTGAGAGAAGTGGGAGTTGCTCAAATGAGTATGCTACATAAATATACGGGAATATGCGTATAAAGCAAGCACATGACTGTAGTTGGAAGATTTCTTTTCTCTGAGAATTAGACATGATATCTGGGATCCATTTAGCGGCATCATTAATTATTATACTAAAAGATTCGTGTATGGGAACCGACTGATTTCCAGGTTGAGTTGGTTCAGAAATGCGATATCGATAAATGATTGAACGCAAGCCATTGTACTTAAATTAACCTAAATTTGATTCTAAAATCCATAACAAGCTTTTAAATGGGAAGCTTAATGAAAGACGTCTGGGAGAAAGTAAAAATTATGAAAATATTTTCATTGAAGCTGAATAGACTTTTTAGCAATTTGGCTATTAACAAAGTATATATCTACAATTTATCGTAAGGGCAGCGGTGGTCCATTTTGGTCCATTCAGCGGTGGACCAGATATCTGAACATCACTGGTTCGGTGTCCGTCACTGACAAATCCGGAGCCGTGTTCATTAATGGTGGCCGGTGCACGTAAAATCTGTCATGGCTGCAATGTCATTCAAGTTCTCAAATTTACCTCTGCAGGTGCGGGGTCAAGTGTTTCGGTGTCGTCACTTGACTCGGTTTTAATTTATGGGACCGGCTTGTAAGGGGTAACGCTGGCCACGTATACGGTGCCCCCTTTAATGGTCTCGCCCTTTATCTGAGAAGTAATGGCGTCATAGCCAATCTTCTGAGCATTTGTAATAAATAAATAAACAAATCATCGCGTGTATCTCGAAGAGGTTTTGGATAGCATTCTCTTGTTTCGTTACAGTGAGCTCAAACACTTTCCACTGAGAGTAAAATTTACGAAAATATTTTCTCTTCAGCAATGATAATACTTAAAAAATGTGTTTTCTTTTTCTTTATAAAGGGATTAAAAATATTATATCCTTTAAAGTAATTGTGTTTAGGAAAGAATTCAGTGCTATTTTCAAAAATTTTCCTTAAAAGTGTAAAAATATGGCAACTGATATAGAAATTGAGCAGATTTCATCAAAATTGTAATTTGAGTTGAAAACTAGGAATTTAAACTTTTTTATAACAAAATTTCTAATTGATAAGTGTAGAGATATCTCACTGTAAATACACATGTATTAAAGTAGAATCATTACAAGATGAGTATTTAAAAATATATAACATTTATATTATGCAGAGCTCTTTATATGACAGAAAAATCCTCATGATATTTTGAAATGTTACTCATGTATGCCGTAAACGATATTAAACGCTAGATATGATTGGACTGGCAGAGTTACTTTGTGTAAGTCATGAGTATTTTCAAAAACACAGATGGACTCATTGACTGGACGTTTGGCAAATCAATATTCATATAGCTTCCTTTTAGTAGCCTGTAACGTAAAGAGGGGAAGATTCCTGGAGATATTTCACGAGAATGCAGTTTTTTATAAACATAGCAAAGTCCTGAAGGGCACATTCATGTTTGATAGCTGTAGAACATTTTAAACAGGCCTTATATAAACTATAAAACAAAAAGGATAAATGTCAAAGTGCTTGAATTTAAAAATGATTAGATAGTTTAAATGTAAAAATGACGACATTTCTTTAAAAACTACTCTTGTTTTACAGGTAACTGGAAAGCTGATGAAGTAAATATACGTGAATTACTTCAGTACTATAATATTGTATCTGATATCGTCACTATGAACCCTCACATTCAAATTAACGGAATCGCAGCCCTTTGGGATTTTGCGGAGACAGGTCTGAGCCATGCGGCTCAGGTTTTACAACCAAAAATGATTAGATTCTGGACAAAGCTTATACAGGTGAGCGGCAAGCGATGCATTGCATCACACGATTTACAACCTCAAGTTATGGATTGTTTGCAAAACTGTAGTGACAAAACCCCATTCATGTGACAATTTTTTATGAAACGCTCAAATTCCACGTAAGTAGAGTATTAATAAAGAGTAATGTAATAGTATATTACTATCCAGAGCATTAATCCTTCAAGAACCTTAATCATTATTGCAACTACAACGTGACTTCATTAAAAGGTGGGCCTTTCAAGTCACTTTTTCATACTTTATTTTTTGTAGGAATGACAGCTGGTCTGTATTTGAATCCTTTTAGCTTTTTCAGGTCTGAAAATAAGTTGCTATGATGGGAGAGAGGGAGGAATTAACGGATGCATTTCTGAAGTGCATCTGAAAGTTTACTGACATAATATGTAATAATGTAATAAGAATTATATAGTATATATACATACATACATACATACACTGCTTTAAATTGCAACACCGTGAAGTAGGGATGGTACAAACGTCAAATTCGCATAAAAGGAAGAAGATGCTGGGATATGCAAATGATTAGCATTTAAATTCAATCGAAAGACGCAGAAGGGAGAAACGGCATCTCAAACTCTCTATAAAAGGTAAGTTACGTCATGCAAAGTTACATCGAGGAAAAACTGTCATGCGAATATGGAATCGATGGGTTCAGGAGGGTCATACTGAACTTCCTGCAGGATTTCAACTTCCTCCCGCCTCGCACGGTACCGCTCGAGAAGACAGACATGTTGTCAGGTCGGCCTTGCAGGATCCTACAGCCACATAACGGACCTTTTGTCAGGAAATGGCACAAGTATCAGATACACGTATAATGTGCAGCACGACAAGTATCCACATGGACATTGCGATGAAGTCTGGAGCAGCGCGGACTGTCTGCATGTCGACCATTATTGCGGCTTCCCTTGACACTGTAGCATACAGACGCGCGGCGACAGTGGTGCGCCCAATGACAAAACTGGATACAGGAATAGCGCCACGTTGTCTTTTCAGACGAGTCCCGGTTCTGCGTGTAGCATCATTATGGGCGTATTCGTTTCTGGAGGCACCAAGGAGAACGCACGTGGATTGCTTGCTTTCGATATCATCATACGGGCCCTGCACCTGGTGTGAAGTTATGGACTGCAATTGGGTACACGATACGATCACCTCTTGTTCGGGTCATCGGTAATCAGATCCGTCAGTGTTACATTTCTCAGATCTTAAGGCCGGTGGCTGTGCCCTATCTTCGAGGCCCGGAGATGTCATCTTTCGCAAGACCACATGTTGTTCGTCGTGTCCTGACCTACCTCGACACAGAGGGTGTTCGACTATTGCCCTGACCAGAACGCTCGCAAGATCTCTCACCCATTGAAAACATCTGGTCATGGGTTGCTGAGAGACTGTGCCACCACTTCTCTCCAGCCACTACGATTGATGAAGTGTGGCATAAACTTAAAGCAGCATGGAATGACTGCCCGTATCTGTCATCCAAGTCCAGTTTGAATGGAAGCCTACCAGGGTTAGAGCCCTTTTAGCTGCCACATTCGGGATCTGTGTATTAATTTCGGACCCTCCGCCGTTCAATATCGTGTAGGAAACAATATTGTCATTAGTCGCATGCAAGATGCCACGAAGTGCAGAGTTATCTGATTTCGAGAAAGGTGTAGTCGTCGAGTATCACAGAAATGGTCGATCCTTAAGCGACATATCTAGCGAGCTGAATTACCCAAAATCGACAGCGGCCTATGTGTTTCAGAAGTAGAAGGTGAGCGGTGATTGTCAGAATGTGCCCAGAGTTGGCAGACCCACGAAACTGGGAAATAGAGACCGACGTAAGCTGCCCAGAAAAATTCGAAGAACCAGACCCAACCGTTGGCCTACATACTCCAAGAGTTTCAACAGACATCCAGGAGTGTTGTTTCGATGAATACCATCTGTAAGGAAGAACATGAGCTTGGTTTTCATTATCGTGCTGCCGCCAATAAGCCTTTGATCACAAAGCCCAACCACGGGGCTCGGTAAATGTGGTGCAAAGCACATTGAAAGTGGATCATAGATCAGTGGAAACGTGTTCTCTGAAGCGACGAATCAAGGTTCACCCTCTACCGTACGGGTGGCAGGGTCTGGGTTTGGCGTCTGACTGGATAACGCCTCCTGCCAGAATGCATTATGCCCACAGTAAAGTTCGGCGGAGGTGGAATTATCGTTTGGGGGTGTTTCTCCTGGTATGGACTGAGATCCTTGGTCCCAATTCATGCTAAGTTCAACGCCGACGCTTACTGCATTATTTTGGATGGCAGTGTTCTTCCTACGTCGTGGCAGTTTTATGGGTTGGACCCATGTTACTTCCAGGATGACAACGCCAGCTTTTATGTTGCGAGGTCCACCATGAGTTGGTGTGGTGACAACGGGGTTAACTGAATGGACTAGCCTGCCCAGAACCGAGACCTGAATTCTATCGAAAACCTCTTTGACGAGTTGGATCGCCGAATTAAGAGGTGCAACTACTTAATTGTAGATTGTGTGTGTGCGTATATATATATATATATATATATATATATATATATATATATATATATATATATATATATATATATATATATATATATATATATTTTCCTTCCTCTAGTGATTCGGTGCGCTATCAATCCCAGAGCAACAGCTCCCCTGTCATTTTCTCTCGTCGCTAATCGTCATCTCCTTTCTTCGCATATGGGCTGGCCTTTTAAAATCGCTTTCGAAGCGTGTTGAAACATCTATATTTCTTTTCAGAAAACTCTCTGGGGTTCAATACAGATTTTTCCACGGTGTTTAATGACTTATTAACGGTTGCTAACGTCCAAAGACACTGATGGAATTCCAGCACTTAATGGTTTCTTTAAGGAAGATTAGGGTAGGCTGCCCTAACCCACGTCCTCTGCTCCTTTTTTTCAAAGAAAAAAATTATTATGCCCACAAAAATTCACAGCTTGAGAGAATTGGCCAGGTGGGTCAAATGCATAGGAGATTATAGCCACGTTGTTATAGTATATATATTATTAATGTATGAAAACAAAATGTGCAACTCCTCTATTTTAGTCTTCCGATGAGAACTTTTCTGTCTACATTTAAATAATTAATTATGCGGAATTGCATCAAAATGAACAATTGCTTTTTATTTATGATTTGTAAATGATCACTTAAATGTGTTCTAAATAATAGATAGAAAATTGGGTTTTCTTACCTGAAGCATTAAAATTATAAGTCCTTAATCCATTTTAGTATATATTAAACATTTCTCCTCTAACCATTATAGAGAGCACATTTTCTTTCGTCTGTTTGTCCCCAATTCTTTGCTTAGTGATTAGAAAGGGAATGTGGCATTTGATATGCTTTCATTTCCGTAATTACCTTCAATTGAAATAAATAAAATCATGACCTAGCAGACCCTAGAGGAGTCTTTTTAGGAGTCTTAGCGTAATTTTACCTTAAAATTACGCCAAACCGGATAAAATTGAAAAAATTTACAGCAAATTTACGGAAATTAATATTATTATTTTCAACCATGTTTCTAGGAATTGTACCCTTGGAGATTAAAGCATCTATTGTGTTTCAACTGCAATGCACTTCAGTATGCCTGTTTTGCTACTATTCGAAGATTTTTAAAAAAGAAAATTGCTGACAGGGTAAGTTGATATAATTTATTTCACAACGATATTTTTAATAGAAAAGATTTGAAAGTGCCTTAAACTTATCATGTTTCCGTAAATTTTTGACAATGAGGGAATCATTAACTATTTATATTTCCTACCTTTAAAAGTTCTTTAAAAGTGGTTGAAAATGTCTCACTCGGAAATATGAAATTTTAAGGAATAAATGAAACTCCTCCTTTTGTTTTAAGGATAAAATTATTACAAAAAAGAAAAGTAGAAAATACTACAAACATTTTACTATAATATTTTGATTGTTTAAATCTTGGTTTTCTTTTGATTTGAAATTAATTTCAAAGGTCAATGAGTCTATATATAAAAATTGTTGTGTGCACGTATGTGAAAATCTAGGTATCATAAAAATTTTAAATTTGAATGAGGCTGAGATGTGATATATATATTGAAGGAAAAGTTTTATTATCACAAAGGTGCTATGTTTATCACTTCGACAAATTTTCCTCATTTAATGCTGACCAAAATTTTATTAAAACAGGCATTATAGCAATTCAAGAGTGACGTTTAAGAGACGAAGAAAATTTAAAGGATTATATCGATAAAATAGTCTTGTGTAGTTAAAACCTTGATAAGAATTTTTTTATCGGGTCACTTTTGTGCCTGGTAAAGTATTCTTTCTTAAAAATTCAGTTCGTTTAATTTTATTTAAAAGATGTAATGTATGTTTTACAGAAATAAATAAAATTGTTCGGCTTCCGAGAATTTGAGATCCTAGATTACCTTAAACTCTGTACACGTATAAAAGTGTCACATTAGAATGTTTTGTAAATATTTTAATTTTCTTTTCTTTTAAATTACTCTTATCGCTACTTAACTCACAGAATAATTTACACTTATGATAACTTAAATCTATCCAGGAGTTCTGATTACAAAAATCAATTTACTTAAATTACCTGAAAGAAGTAAAATTGTTTACATTGATGCATACACATATTTTTCCCTTTATTCAGGTAACGCTTCTTCGTTCCGATCTGAGTCAAGTGCATGAGTACATAGATCCAGCTCTTCTTCCGAAGGAGTACGGCGGAAGCTTAGAAGACAGTGAATGCTACTCCTTTATGAAAAATCATTTGTTGGGAAATTGCGGTACTTTAAATATGAGCATTCTTTTATCGGTCTGAAGAAGCCGTGACTGTGCTTCATGTTTTGCTACAAACATGTTCATGCAAACAATAAATATGTATATTCCATATTTTTTATTAGCCATGACAGGGCTTCATGTTTTCAGAATGGAAACAATATATATTTATGTTCCATATTTTCTGTACGGGTAGGATATTGTGTTGTGGAATTTATTCTTATTAAATTTTATAATTTGTTCGTTTTATTCATATTATTGTTAAAATACCGCGAGTTTAGTTCCTACACTTTTCAACATTATGTTGAAACAATGCGATAGTAACTTGTCGTTAATTCAAGTACCAGAATGTTTGTAAACAGGCAGAAATACAACAAACTACTTGTAGGGATTGTATCCGCATGCATGATAATGACAGATTAGATGGATATCTATAATCTGTTTTTGGCGTTTAACACTGACCATCCAATTGGCTTTTGAATAAGAGTTAAAGTAGTCAATGCCCATTATTTTTCTCCTAATTTTTTTTTCAGTACAAAACATTAATATAACGTTATATTCATTTCTTCTCGCCTAATGTATATTTAGTATGCGAAAACAGGAAGAAATAACCTTAAATTCTTCTTTACTGGCATTACCCATTGGCCAGTTAGCGAGCAAGAAATTTTAGCTTAACGGCTGATTCCAGTTTTGTGCATATTTTGCCACTCTGACGTCAGCCAATGTCTCATTTTCTTCCTTCAAGCAATTTTAATCCCAATTACAAGAGATTTTTCAAACATTTATGCTAATGCTCAAGTTTATTAAACATAGATTTGATGACACTGGCGCTGGATTCATTCCAACTCAATACAAATTTATTCTAAAAAAGCTATCCTTCAAATGATCAAATAACTGGAAAAATTCGTAGAAAATAGACGGATAATAAGAATGACCCAAAAAATTTAAAATATTGATATAATATGTCTAAATGAGAAACGCTTCCTCCTTTGAGGAAGTTCTATGAATGAAAAGAAACAAACTCTTAGGCCTGTGGTAAGAAAAGGCCTGTAAACATACCCTCTCCCCCCTTCAGCATGTTGGGAGGGGGAAGAAGGGGTGAATATAAAATGTCCAAAATGACTATCGAAAAGAATAGTATCGAATCCATAGTATTAGGGGTCGCTGCGACGAATAGTAACACTCCTGATAACGCAAGTTCATCCACACATCAGTATTGGGAGGAGGGGAAGAAGGGGCTTAAAAATAAAATTTTCAAAAATGATCGAGAATAGTGTCAAATCCATAGTTTTCGGGGTCTCTGAGATGAATAGTGACACTCCCGATGCCGTTTTAAATTAAGTTCAGCTCCTCAAAATCATTGGGGGAGGAGGGAGAAAAGGGGCGAAAATTAAATTTCCAAAATAACCGAGAGCAGTGTCGAATCCATAGTTTTCGGGGTCGCTGAGAAGAATTCGGGAAACTAAAAATGTAGTTTTTTTTTATCAAGTTTTGAGTTAAATTAATATTATAGTGAATTTGCAATTTACTTTTAAATAATATCTGCAAATAAAATTACTTATCTTTTACACTACAGGTAGAATTCATTAATTTTAATGTCTAATAAAAGATTGAGATTAATAAATACCTCGGCAACGCCGGGTAAACAGCTAGTATATATATATATATATATAATCTATATATATATATATAACACTCAAGAGCCAAAACATTATGATCACCCCTACATTTTGCAATGAATTCGCCTGGATGACGTGGAAGGCACGTGATCAGGTGGAAGTGGTATTTAACTGCTGCTGGAGAGTCTGAAGAATCATTCTTTCACTAACTTCTGTGTGTGATGGGAAAGGCTGCGGATCTAAGCGACTTTGATAGAGGGCAGATTGTAATGGCTCGAAGGCTCGGAACAAGCATTTCCGAAACTGCACGACTCGTGGGTTGTTCGCGACTTACAGTTGTTAGTATTTATACAAAGTGGATGAATATACGGTGAAACCAGCAGTAGACGACATGGTGTGGACATCCACACTCTATCAAAGAAAAAGGTTGTCGGAGACTGTCTCGCATGGTGAAGTAAAACCGGAGCCAGACAGTGGCTCACCTGACAGCCCAATACAATACAGGACCAAGTAGAATAGTATCGCAGCACACTGTTCAGCGGACACTGTTGGATATGGGGCTACGCAGCAAACGTCCCACTCGTGTGCCTTTGCTGACCAAGCGTCATCGCCAACTGCGCCTGCGATGGGCCCGGGAACATCGCGACTGGTCCATGGATCAGTGGAAGAGTGTTGCCTGGTCAGATGAATCACGGTTTGCCATTCATCACGCCGATGGCCGTGTCAGGATACGCCGTCTTCCAGGCGAACTGTTGCTCCCTCAATGTACAGTAGGTGATACACAGGCCGGTGGTGGCGGTATTATGCTTTGGGGGACGTTCTCTTGGGCGTCTCTGGGACCCGTGGTTATGCTAGAGCAGATCATGAATGCTACAGGGTATCTGAACATCATTGCGGACCAGTTGCACCCTTACATGGCCTCTGTTTTTCCAGCTGGAAATGGAATGTTCCAACAGGACAACACCCCGTGTCACAAGGCTAAAATTGTGTTGGAGTGGTTCCAGGAACATGATGCTGAATTCCAGTTAATGTCCTGGCCGCCTAACTCACCGGATCTCAATCCGATAGAACATTTGGGATGTCATAGGACGGCAGCTCAGAGTTCAAAGACCACCAATTCGCAATATCTCGGATTTGCGTGACCGTTGCTTAAACATCTGGTACAATCTCTGTCTCCGGCATCGACCAAGGACTTGTGGCATCCATGCCAAGGCGGGTTGAAGCTGTGTTGCGCGCCAAAGGTGGGCCAACTCGTTATTGACAGGTGGTCATAATGTTTTGGCTCTTGAGTGTATATATATATAGATATAATATATATATATATATATATATATATATATTATATATGTATGTATTATATGTATGTAGTGTATATATATATAATTATATATATATATATATATATATAGATCTATGGGATTATGTATATATATATATATAATATATATACTATATATAGATATATACTACTGCTCAAAAAAAATTAGGGGAGCAACCAAAAGAAGTTAAGAAAACCGTGCGAGACAGCACGTATTGGCATAAAATTGTTTGTACAAGCGTATCAATGCGCAATACCGAAAAAGACGTAAAAAATTGTAATTAAACTTTAATTCTTGAAACTATGGAAAAAACATGAAATAGATGATTTAGGGCAACAATTTGGTTACATGTAAACGATAAAAAAAAGTATTGTTTAGAAATGATGCAAGATTTTTAATATGGAGTGTGTCTCCTCGAACAGCTAAGATGCTGCACACCTGTTTCCATGATGCGATGATGTTATCGATAAGACTTTGGGGAATACGTTCCACTCTCAAGAAGTGCAATCTCCAAGTCTCTGAGGAGTAAAAGGAGTCTTGGTTCTCGCAACCAATGCGTCGCCCGAGTATGTCCCAAACATGCTCTATTGGATTCAGGTCAGGAGAGCACGCTGGCCATTCCATATGCTGTATTGTTTCAGCTTCAAGCATGTTCTCCACAAGACGAGCAGTATGCGGTCTGGCATTATCATGCTGGAAAACAAGGAGTCTCGAAAGGCTGCAAGCGTAAGGTATGTACATGATGTCTCAGTATCTCGTCTGCATACATTCGGGCCGTCAAAGTACCATTCCGAATGATATGCAGGTCCGTACGTCCACCTATGCGAATTCCACCCCATACTATAAAACCAGCTCGTCTGTATTGTGACCTTTCAGAACGAATGCGGGTTCTTTCCAGTGCCCCTTTCCCTCCATGCCAAAACACGTCGGGTGTCACACTCCCCGACTGAATCGGGACTCGTCTGTAAACAGCACTTGGCTCCAATCATGTTACTCCAATCTCGATGTTCAGCAGTCCATCGTCTTCGGGCCGCAAGGTGCGTGAGGGTCAACGAAATGCAGCACCATTGGCCTACGTAATAGAGACCTCCCTGGTGAAGCCTATTACGTACTGTTTGGCTGGACAACCTTCGTCCTGTTGCCAAGAGCAAACTGTCTTTGCAGCTGAGTAGCATTGTCTGTTCTGTTTCGACGAGCTGTTAACAGTATATACCGGTCATCGGTTGCCTGTAGTGGCGCGGGGTCGACCTTGCCCTGGTAGACGTCTAACATTCCCTGTTTCTTGGAATCGATTCCACAGCCTTGCAACGACACTTCTGGCGACTTCCAACAGCTTCCGCGACACTACGTTGTGTTTACCCGGATTCAAGTCTGCCTATAATACGCCATGCCATGGATTCCGGTAAATCACGTTGTTGAGACATTTTCAAGTCATCTTTCCTCAAAAAGAGTAACTGAGCAATCGAATTTTACAGTTAAGGCAGTGAAACAGGACGTTTCTGCAACATCCCGATTTCCGCCCTTATGTCTTTTTCTGGTTTTTGACGTCATGAACTTTGATTTGCATATGAAGTTTTCTTCTTCTGTTCCTGCTAGGCTTTAAATTATGGATGATTTATTTTATGTTACTTATCGGTGTAAGTATTTGCGTAATTTCGTTAAAACCATGTGCTCCCCTAATTGTTTTGAGCAGTGTATATATATATATACACTAGTTATCAAAAATTAAGGAAAAATCACAAAAAGAGGGATAACACGTTCAAAAACTAGGCCAATCTGTTTAAAATTTGAATATGTTGTTAAGTAAAAGGTTCTGAACAATACTACATTATGTAAAATAGTGGACTAAAAACTTCTCGCCGTATCAGCGAGATCTGCCGTCGAGCCTGTGTTCTAAAGCTAACGGTCGCCCGTAGAATATTCGAAGCGTCGTTATTCGTGCTGGATAAGTTTAAGGAAGATTACACTCCAAGAAAACAGACACGTAATTTAACACACATATATTAACACACATCATATTTAGCACAACATACAAATTAACACAATATGCAAATATTAACAAATAGCATTTTAAAGGATATAAGCAAAGCTTAAACCTCACTACTATATCATCAAACCCCTTCTCCCCTCTGCCAGGAGGCCAACGACCCCTTTAGCCACACTCCCCCTATTCGCGCATTCTTGGTGACAATACAAAGACTCGCCACCACATTTGGCGGGATTCGCCTTGTATAATTTTAGTTTTAATACTTGTTACTGGTCTTACACGTTCCCCTTTAGGGAGTTTGTACGTCTTTTAATATGACTATAAACAGAAAACAGGTGTTTCGAAAAATGTCCTGAAGTTTCTTGGGAGAGTCCTTTAGAATTTCTTCTTGAAACATGACCATACTAAGGAGAGAGTTCCTTTTCTTTCGCGTAAATTAAACTTTAAACAAATTTCATGAATGATCACTCATGAACATCACATCTCGCGAGAGCAACCCACTTGGGTAACAGCCGTCCCTCAAGCAGGTGACTCGAGAATTGACACCAAATTTACTTCGAAGACAACATATTAGGAATTTAAAATGACACGTAACACCTTAACATTAAATGACACGTAATTGTACCTTGACGCGTATTCTGCCTGGTGTTTGGTTGACTTCTCGTTTGCTATTTTGTGAGCTTTCTCGAGCTTCTCCCTTAAATCTGATATGTAATCTTCTATGGAGTTGGACGCATTTGTGGGTATTTCTCTCGCCCCTGTCCAATTTCTTTCATTAACTTTAACAATCGTCGGCAACCGACCGTACACCATCTGGTATGGTGAGACGTCGTGGTGCTATGGGGTATTTCTCGGTACCTGCGAACAGCAGAAATGGTAAGTGGATCGTCCCAATCTCATCCGTGTTCTGAATGTTCTTATTCAATCATGTCCTTTAACGTTCGGTTCCACCTCTCTACTGCCCCCATCTTTCAGGATGTTCCGGGGTAGCAAATCTAGGGGACACACCCAGAAGATCTCTGAAATGATTCGATAATTCTGCCGTGAAATTTGTCCCTTGGTCCATGCAAATGGTTCTAGGGAACCCAGTCTGGGTAAAGATTCTCATCAAGACATCGCAAGTTGTCTTTGCTTTTATGTTCTTCACTGGGATGCTTCTGCCCAACGGGTACACAAATCAATGCACAAATAATGAAGGAATGCCCCTTCTCGACGGCGGCTCTAGGGCCCAATGCAGTCGACGCTCCACGCTTCGAACGGATTTTCTGGTCTCACAAGAGGTTGTATGGGGATTCGGTCCCTAAAGGTCATCGTTCGTCTAACCTGACATTCTTTGCAGGATTCGCAAAACTTTTTGACGTCCTGTGTCACGATTGGCCAGAAAAAGAGTATTTGATGCGTAACAAAGTTTTCTTTTCGCCTAAATGGCCGCCAAAGGGACTTCATGAGCCATGCGAAAAATTCTTGCGTTTGCACGACGGCAATACGACTTGAACTATGCTCTGTCCTTCAACACAGTCTACGTGCGACAACACTCCATCTGTTACGGTATAGACTTTTCGTTATCTTTAGCTAAATCCATAACTCTTTTAAATCTTCGTCATCTTTTTGGACGGCAATGAAGCTTTTCTTATTTCTTGATGGGGAACGCATTCAATGGTGCTGTCGCCACACCAGTTAAAATCGATCACAACTATCATTTGATTGTGACACGGTTCCATCTTCAGGCGAGTTGCCGACGTCATCTTGGGGATGGTCATCTGTCGCTAAGTCCGCGGGTGGCTCCATGAATCTGATGTTCTCTTGCAATAGTTCATAAGCCGTAGGACAAATCAACATGTCGTTGACCAATTTCTTCGAGATGGCACATAGGATCGGCACAGGAGAGTGCAGACCATCGTCTATTTTAATGTCGACGATCTTCAAGCTGTGGTCTCCTTCACCAAATGCTGACACGATCTGAATTGTGCCTTCTCCTCGCAAAAATTTTCAGGTACCAAGTCTTCCCTTAAGACGGAGATCTGAGCGCCTGAGTCCACCACCGCTTTTAACGACTGGTCACCGCACCTCAACGGGATAATTTTGAGATCGTTAATCGTCTGCAGCTTTTTCAGCTGTCGTTACAGGAAACTGTAACTTTGGCGGTGAGTACCGAGGGTTCTGTACTCTTCACGGTCTGTAACCGTATTGCTCTGACACCTGACCCCAAGTTTCTTAGGAAGGCGGCTATTTTTTTGGACAAAATTTGGAGATGTGTCCAGTTTGCTTACAGGCGTAGCAGGTTACCTTCTGAGGCATTTCGGTTTTTACGCTGCCGGAGTACTTCTTTTCCTTATAATACTCCTCTAAATTCCTTCTGAGGTGGCGAGGGACGCGAAATCCCATCTGCTTATGTTTGGCGTCTTCCATGCTGTCTTCTTGGTAGCTCTAACAGCTTCATACTCATCCAGCCTATCTGCTAACGAAGATGGTTGCAGAAATTTTGCCCAATCGTCCATGAGGTGTTCTCTGACTTGGATAGGGACACGTCTTTTCAGTTGATCGGTGATCATCAAGTTCTTTAGTCCATCGAAATCTTTGACGTCAATCCTTCGATCCACTCTTCGAAATAATTTGTTATTTCAAATACGAAATCTCTCCAAGAGCGAGCTGGATTTCGCTGATGTTTCACGAATTTCTGTCGGAAGGTTTCTGGGCTTATTTTAAGATGCTTCAGCAAAACCCCTTTGATGTAATCGAAATCGTCAAATTGTCTCTGACTCTCGAGCGATGAGTTGCGTGATTTCTGAAGTAACAGGGGCAACAATGCCGACACCCAATTCGCTTTCTCAACGCCGACTCTGAGCCTGTCTTTCAAAGAGTGAAAGAAATAAGACAATGTCTCCATCTCCGTCTCGAATCTTCGTAATAGCTTAGTCAACTCGGACGTTTTGGTCTAACTCGTTTGTTAGCAGTATAAATTACTTTCTCCCTTTCTATTTAAGTTTTTCAAGTTGGAACTGGCGTTCCTGTTCTCTTTCTTTTTCTTCCTTGAGTTCACGAGCCACGCGCTCTTCTTCCACTACGGCTAAACGCCCCTTCACAAACTCTTCTTCATAGTCGTCACTGGCCTTAATCAATCTAATAATACCTACTGACCGCGCTCCCTCAACGACTACTTGACCTAGATCCTCAGCTAACGCTATTAAATCGTCTCTCCTTGCTCGATTTAGGAAAGCCATATTTATGACCAAAAAAATTCTATTATAAAAATCCCGAAACTTTGAATTACTCAAAGTCAGTACCGAACATATAAGAATTTTAACACTCAATTAATTCTGGAGAATTGATTTGTTTACATATGCATACAAGTACAAATATAATCGATTGCAACATTCGTTTTAAAAAATCAGCGTCAACCAACGTCACAATGTGTTGTTCCGTGAGTTATCCAACAAGCAATGATGCAGTTTTAAAAACAAACTTTTGGCACTACAATAAAATACAACCGAACGATATCAAAGCAAAAACAAACAAAACAAGCAACCAATTCTCAACCACAGACTATACTTGGAAGCAAAATACAGATAATTGTGTTTACTTCACTCAACTGATGCACTGACATACAAGACTTGAAATTTACAAGACTCAAATTTCTCAAAATATACAAGTAAATGCACTTGTGCGATAATCAGATCAATAAAATGTACATTGGCGTGCTCGAATTATACTGGCGTATAATTATACAGGCATAAAAGCAAATACTTCTTTAATGTGCACTAGCGGCTTCATTATTATACTGAAGTATAATTGCGATATGGTACACTGGCGTATACACGTATATACATATAGTATTACTTTGATATGCACTAGCATGCTCAATTTATTATACTGACGTATAATTATGTACAGGCGTACAAACAAATACCTCTTTAATGTGCACTGGCGTGCTTCATTTATTATACTGACGTATAATTACGATATCGTATACTGGCGTATACAGTATATAACATATAACATTATTTTGATATACACTGGCGTGCTCAATTTATTATACTAACGTATAATTATGTACAGGCGTACAAAAAAATACCTCTTTAATGTGCACTGGCGTGCTTCATTTATTATACTGACGTATAATTACGACATTGTATACTGGCGTATGCACGTATATAACATATAACATTACTTGATATGCACTGGCGTGCTCTCAAACAACCCATAAATTTAAAAGTGAATATCTTTTAATAGTACTGGTATACCTTATCTTGAAAATAACATATGACAAAATAACGTATGACATAATAATTGCGTTTTCTCGAGTTGCCCACTTTATTATGGGAAAAAAGGAACTCTCACAATTACAAACACTTCGTTGATATTCTTAGGCTTTCCATGTTCATCCTTTGAGACTGCGCCACTAAAATCTTCTAGCCGTATAAGCTAGATCTGCCGTCGAAGCCTGTGTTCTAAAGCTAACGGTCGCCCGTAGAATATTCGAAGAGTCGTTATCCGTGCTGATCATTTTTAAGGAAGATACACTCCAAGAAAACAGACACGTAATTTAACATAACACACTATATTAACATAACATACATATATTATCACAACATACAAATTAACACAACATACAAATATTAACAAATAGCATTTTAAAGGATATAAGGGGGGCTAAAACCTCACTACTACATCATCAAACCCCTTCTCCCTTCTTCCAGGAGGCCAAGGACCCCTTTCGCACACTCCCCCTATTCGCGCTATATTGGCGACAATACAAAGACTCGCCACCACATTTAGCGGGATTCGCCTTGTATAATTTTAGTTTAATACTTGTTACTGGTCATAAGTCTTACAGTGGCGCTGCAGTCGGAATACGTCATTTGAGAGGAGCATAAAAGTGCATGCCTCAGAGCAAGGCGACCATTGTCACGGCGAGGCTGAGATTAGACATCTGGCATAGTCAAATAGTAACAATGACCTCCAGGCATCATTTGACCGAAGAACTGCGATGGCGAGCTAATCGGAGACTAGAGGCAGGACAAAGTCAGACAGAAGTGGCCAGATGGTTAAATGTGAGTCTGTCTGTGGTTCATAGACTTTGGCATCAATTTCTAACCGCGGATTCGGCATCTATAAGGTTCAGCCAGTGACGGCCATACGCTACGACGAACGCCGATGACTGATATTTGTCCTTATGCACACGAAAGAATAGAACCGCAACTCCGTCTTAACTCTGCCTGAACAGATCCTCCCTCGCCGCAAGCTCCGGAAGGTTGGTATCAACGTCAACCATGCGTAGAAAGCTTCATGAAGCTGGTCTTTTTGCGAGGCGACCAGCCATTTGCGTCCCGCTCACGTCACGCCATAGGCGTGAACGTTTGCAGCAGGCACGTCAACATGTCCACTGGACTCGTTATCAATGGAGGGCTGTTCTCTTTATGGATGAGTCTAGGTTTAGCCTCCAAAGCGATAGTAAGCGTATTTTGATTTGGAGAACATGGAATTAGTTTTCATCTATCACACATCCGTGAAAGAGATGTATACGGATCAGGCAGTGTCTGTGTTTGGAGAGGTATCTCTTTGGATGGGCGCACAGACCTCCATGTCTTTCCCCGAGCAAATGTGAATGCTCACACCTATAGAGATGACATCCTTGATGCTTATGTGCGCCCTTTTACCGGGGCAATGTGATGCTTTCGCGCTACAGGACGATAACGCGAGACCGCACAGGGCTCGCATCATGGATGCTTATCTTGAGCAGGAAACAATTCAGCGCATGGAGTGGCCAGCTCGATCACCGACCTGAATCCTATCGAGCATGTTTGAAACTCTTTAGGACGACTTATAGCTGCTCTCAATCTTCCTCCTAGGACCCTATCCACACTTTCAACTTCTTTGCAAGAGCAATGGTTCTCACTTCCTACCGAACTCATAGACCGCATAACTGACAGCATCACACATCGCTGAATGCGCTGTATTGCTTCTCGGGGGATGTTAAGGCCCCAACTCATGCGGGCTAAATTCATGTAGGCCGCAACCTATGTGTGGTGTGGCTGTTAGCGTTCTCCGCCGAACTGAAAAAAGATGTGTGTGGAGTAATGGCGGCCAGAGAGTTCGCTAAGCTCAGTGCTATGTTTAAAATAAATATTTGTGTGAAATTCGTGTACAGTCCGCTTTTATATGCACATTTCTTGATCCAACTGACTTGCATTGTTTATTTTCATGTAGTTGACTGCCGTGTGAGGTTCTTTTCACACGAGGCACGGCGCTCAATTCAAGGCGAAACCTTCTCTTCTGGGGTTGTGGCAACGCTTCGTCAGCGGCTTCGTTCAGTCGCGTTTTCGCCTGCGTAACAGGCGAAAACGCGACTCAAAAATGATGTGGAAGACAGTTTACTACATTAAATTATGTGTATATATTCTATCCATAGGCCATACTTTAATCAACACCTAAAATAATTACAATTTTCCCCATAAAAATATTTTTCAGGCAAATGTATTGTAATCTACAAAAAATATCAAAGGAAAAAAATTGCTGTAAAAAATTAGTGATATGTACTTAACTAAATCTAGATAGAATTTGTATAAACATAGAAGATATACATGTATACAAAATTTTAGCAATTTGGGACGATTAGTTTTGAAGAAATAGTGCGCACAAGTTTCAAAATAACAGTTTTTAGAAAAAAACATTTAAAGTTTAAATTTTCTATAAATTACTTTACTATTAGCTTTATACATTGGGCCATAAAATCGGTTGTAATATCGACTTCATTTTTTTCATAAGATTCCTTTTATTCCATTCTTCATAATTAAATCATAATAAAAATTGAGTTTTTTTAAGGTTTTAAGGTGATTTCCCTCCTTACATTTTTAAATTTCAAAAACTTTAACTTAAATATTATACTTTTCTTCTACCAATACCTTTCTTTTACACCAATTTTATAACACAATATTGGTCTTTCATTTATAATGATGTAGGGGAATATAGATTTAAGAAAGCATCATAACATGGCACTCAGGTTTTTACTTAGAAAAATACAAAATGTATTATTTTTATATTTGCTCTGCAAATTTTTTAAATCGCATTTCTTTTATTTGTAGGACCACTATACCTCATTCTTACTTTTTAAAAAAAATTATAATAATTAAATTGCACACCTGAAAGGGTTAATGCAAAAACCTTCCTCATATGAAAACTATTCAAATTGTAGGCATAAGGCGACGTTCACATTTGCGAATCTAGATAAATTTAATAAATAATGGGTAAATTCGCGCAATTTGGTGCTCCCACATAATTTTTAAGTGTAACAGTCATAACCTGTACTAATCGATGTAATGCTGTTTGACAAGTAATGTAAAGAGAGTGACGTATGTCACCATAGAAACATCAAATAAACAACCAATGATAAAGAATATATTTCGTTGAAATGACCAAATAAATATTTCTGTTCATTTTTTTAATGATAATGCGGCTTCTAAATAAATTTTTAAAAAAATTCTAAAAATGTTAAAAATGTTCTTTTAATTTTGGAGTTTTTAACCACCATTAACAAAATAACAAATGAACTTTTAAATTTGAATGGTACCGACTACTTTATTGAGCAGGCATTTGTATTTATTTATATCGATATTTGCAAGGGGACTGGGACGTCTGCGACAACTAAGAAGTTGGAAATTTGGGCTATTCTTTTAAAGCCCATATCTTATACAAATATGCATGTATCATTATGATTTTTTATGTTAATTTAGTAAGACCTTTATGAATATTTTAAGATAAAAAAAATTCTTTTTGGATTGAAAGGTAAATTTAAAATAACAATATAAACAAACATACTTTTCCCCCTGAAATTTTTGAGGTATTCACTTTGTAACACTTTTTCAAAAATTTAGTGAAAATCTTACCTTGAAATCTTGTGTGATGATCAAACACAGTTTATTTTATATAGTTAACCCATTGAAATCTTTGTTAGACTATTTTAAATTTTTTTTAAAAAATTATAAATTTCACTTATCAGAAATCTACATATTTTTGTCATACATTTTCACCATTTACAAAAATATCTTAAGGTTTAAAAATAAAATTATAGGTTTATTGATACAAGAGCACTTATTCTATTGACGTTTAAAATTACAGAGATGTACTTGCAACAGATTTTGGAGAAAGTGTACCATTACATGAAAAAATCACATTTTGAGAAAACGCAAAAAATACTGTCCCATTATGGGATTTAAATGTATGTTTACATTTTTAAGTTGCTAATAATTGTTGTTAGAGTGTCAAAAAGTACATAAATTAAATATATTGTAATCTGCAGAATCTGCTCTATTTTTTAAGCCACAAATTCAAAAATAAATTTTTTTGAAGTCGGAATAAAATTTGCGTGCCAATTCCCTCCAAGCTTCACCCCTTTTAATTTTATCGCTATATTCATCACACCTCATGTCCCATATCGCGGGAGTAATACGAATTTCTTCGATGAATTGTTCCACATTCAAACTTGCAATTGAAACGCTTTCAATACTGAACTGAGCTCATGCAGCTTGGC